>CM070441.1:2978825-2986325 GCA_036324595.1 Champsocephalus gunnari
ACGAGAGTCCTCGCTGTGGAGGAGGTGGGAGACGGCAGTCCTCGCTGTGGAGGAGGTGGGAGACGAGAGTCCTCGCTGTGGAGGAGGTGGGAGACAGGCCCACCGCCAAGCGTCAGCGCACGCCGCTGTGTGGACGGGCCGTGAGTGAAGCCGGATGAAGCCTGATGAAGCCTGAGTGAAGCCTGGTGAAGCCGGATGAAGCCTGATGAAGCCTGGTGAAGCCTGATGAAGCCTGAGTGAAGCCTGATGAAGCCTGATGAAGCCTGATGAAGCCTGGTGAAGCCGGATGAAGCCGGATGAAGCCTGGTGAAGCCTGAGTGAAGCCTGATGAAGCCTGGTGAAGCCGGATGAAGCGGATGACGCCGGATGAAGCCTGATGAAGCCTGGTGAAGCCTGAGTGAAGCCTGATGAAGCCTGAGTGAAGCCTGATGAAGCCTGGTGAAGCATGATGAAGCCTGGTGAAGCATGATGAAGCCTGGTGAAGCCTGAGTGAAGCCTGATGAAGCCTGATGAAGCCTGATGAAGCCTGATGAAGCCTGGTGAAGCTGATGAAGCCTGATGAAGCCTGATGAAGCCTGATGAAGCCTGGTGAAGCCTGAGTGAAACCTGATGAAGCCTGAGTGAAGCCTGATGAAGCCTGGTGAAGCATGATGAAGCCTGATGAAGCCTGGTGAAGCCTGATGAAGCCTGATGAAGCCTGATGAAGCCTGGTGAAGCCTGATGAAGCCTGAGTGAAGCCTGCTGAAGCCTGATGAAGCCTGATGAAGCCTGATGAAGCCTGGTGAAGCCGGATGAAGCCTGATGAAGCCTGGTGAAGCCTGATGAAGCCTGGTGAAGCCTGATGAAGCCTGGTGAAGCCTGAGTGAAGCCTGATGACGCCGGATGAAGCCTGATGAAGCCTGGTGAAGCCTGAGTGAAGCCTGATGAAGCCTGATGAAGCCTGATGAAGCCTGATGGAGCCTGAGTGAAGCCTGATGAAGCCTGATGAAGCCTGGTGAAGCATGATGAAGCCTGGTGAAGCCTGAGTGAAGCCTGATGAAGCCTGGTGAAGCCTGATGAAGCCTGGTGAAGCTTGATGAAGCCTGGTGAAGCCTGATGAAGCCTGGTGAAGCCTGAGTGAAGCCTGAGTGAAGCATGATGAAGCCTGGTGAAGCATGATGAAGCCTGATGAAGCCTGGTGAAGCCTGATGAAGCCTGATGAAGCCTGAGTGAAGCCTGCTGAAGCCTGATGAAGCCTGATGAAGCCTGGTGAAGCCTGATGAAGCCTGGTGAAGCCGGATGAAGCCTGATGAAGCCTGGTGAAGCCTGATGAAGCCTGGTGAAGCCTGATGAAGCCTGGTGAAGCCTGATGAAGCCTGGTAAACCTGATGAAGCCTGGTGAAGCCTGGTGAAGCCTGATGAAGCCTGGTGAAGCCTGATGAAGCCTGATGAAGCCTGGTGAAGCCTGATGAAGCCTGATGAAGCCTGATGAAGCCTGGTGAAGCCGGATGAAGCCTGATGAAGCATGATGAAGCCTGATGAAGCCTGGTGAAGCCTGGTCAATCAATCAATCAATCAAAATGTTTATTTATAGCCCAAAATCACAAATGTTACATTTGTCTCAGTGGTCTTCACAGTGTGTACAGAATATCAGTATGACAATACGACACCCTCTGTCCTTAGACCCTCTGTCCTCAGATCCTCTGTCCTTAGACCCTCTGTCCTTAGACCCTCTGTCCTCAGACCCTCTGTCCTTAGACCCTCACATCGTACAAGGAAACACTTCCAGAGAAAATCCCAGTTTAAAGGGAACATGGGAGAAACCTCAGGGAGAGCAGCAGAGGAGGGATCCCTCTCCCAGGACGGACAGACGTGCAATAGATGCCGTGTGGAAATTGAAAAGATAATACATTTGCAACATAGGTAGTCCAGATGTTTGGAAATGCATGTGTGTATAATAGGAAGATGAATCCACGAGGATATCCATCCAGGACCGATGATCCAGGACCACAGCCACGACTCAAGATCCAGGACTCAGGACCGCAGGATCATCCATGACTCCGGATCCCAGCGTATATAGACACCAAAAAGAAAGACATTTGGGGAAGCTGGGTTAATCGGAACATGAGAGTACACAGGGACAGACAGAGAGAAGGAAGAAGTAAGATGTCCCCCGACAAACTAAGCCTATATCAGCAAAACTAGGGGCTGAATCTAATCAGCCCTAACTATAAGCTTTATCAAAAAGGAAGGTCTTAAGCGCACTCTTAAAAACGGATAGGGTGTCTGCCGCCCGAACACAGACTGGAAGCTGATTCCACAAATGTGGAGCTTGATAAGAAAAGGCTCTGGCTCCCATTGTACTTTTCAGAGACTCTAGGAACAACCAACAACCCTGCATTCTTGGAACGCAATGCCCTAGTAGGCCAGCAGGGTATAATGAGTTATTTAAGGTAAGATGGCGCCTGCCCATTAAGGGCTTTGTAGGCGAGAAGAAGAATTTTAAATTCTATCCTGTGTTCTATAGGGAGCCAGTGTAAGGCAGCCAGAACAGGAGTAATGTGGTCCCTTCTCCTAACTCTGGTTAGTACACGAGCCGCAGCATTTTGAATCAGCTGAAGCGACTTGATTGACTTATTGGTACTCCCTGATAATAAAGAGTTACAATAATCCAGCCTAGAAGTAACAAATGCATGGACTAGTTTCTCTGCATCGCTTTGAGGCAAGATATGCCTGATTTTTGCAATGTTACGTAGATGGAAGTAGGCGGTCCTTGAAATTGATTTTGATGTGGGCGTTAAAGGATAAATCCTGATCAAATATAACACCAAGATTCCTTACAGTCTCACTGGAGGCCAAATTAATGCCATCCATAGTTAGTATATCTTTAGATAATTTGTTTCGTAGATTCTTCGGGCCAAGTACAATAACTTCAGTTTTGGTCGTGTTTAACATCAAAAAGTTTAAGGTCATCCACGTTTTTAAGTCCTTAAGGCAGTCTTGAATTTTATTTAGATGATTAATTTCATCAGGCTTGATTGATAAATATCGTTGAGTATCATCCGCATAACAATGAAAGTTTACAGAATGATTCCTTATAATATTGCCTAACGGAAGCATATATAATGTGAACAAAATAGGTCCGAGCACTGAGCCCTGTGGCACTCCATGGCTAACTTTGGTTTGCGTGGAAGATTCATCGTTAACACGTACAAACTGAGAGCGTTCAGATAGATAGGACCTAAACCAGCCTAAAGCAGTTCCCTGTATGCCAACTAAGTGCTCTAGTCTTTGCAATAGGATATCATGGTCGATAGTATCGAATGCAGCACTGAGATCGAGCAAAACAAGAATAGAGACAAGTCCCTTGTCTGAGGCTATTAGAATGTCATTTGTGACTTTAACCAGAGCTGTCTCTGTGCTATGATGTGTTCTAAAGCCAGACTGAACATCTTCAAATAAATCATTGTTTTTTAAGTAATCACACAACTGTTTTGCGACCGCTTTCTCAAGAATCTCTGAGAGGAACGGAAGATTAGAAATAGGTCTATAGTTGGCTAAAACCTCTGGATCGAGGTTGTGCTTTTTAAGAAGCGGTTTTATCACTGCTACTTTGAATGATTGTGGAACATAGCCTGATAATAAAGACATATTCATAATATTTAATAAAGAAGTGCTAATTAATGGAAAACACTTCCTTCAACAGCTTAGTTGGAATTGGGTCTAACATGCACGTTGATGGTTTAGAAGAGAGAATCATTGAATGTAATTGTTCAAGGTTAATGGCTGAAAAGCATTCTAGTTTACTATCTAGTGTAATATTAGAACCTGGTGAAGCCTGATGAAGCCTGATGAAGCCTGATGAAGCCTGATGAAGCCTGATGAAGCCTGGTGAAGCCTGGTGAAGCCTGGTGAAGCCTGGTGAAGCCTGATGAAGCCTGATGAAGCCTGGTGAAGCCTGATGAAGCCTGGTGAAGCCTGGTGAAGCCTGATGAAGCCTGGTGAAGCCTGGTGAAGCCTGATGAAGCCTGGTGAAGCCTGGTGAAGCCTGATGAAGCCTGATGAAGCCTGGTGAAGCCTGATGAAGCCTGGTGAAGCCTGATGAAGCCTGGTGAAGCCTGGTGAAGCCTGGTGAAGCCTGATGAAGGCTGGTGAAGCCGGGTGAAGCCTGATGAAGCCTGGTGAAGCCTGGTGAAGCCTGATGAAGCCTGATGAAGCCTGGTGAAGCCTGATGAAGCCTGATGAAGCCTGATGAAGCCTGGTGAAGCCTGATGAAGCCTGGTGAAGCCTGGTGAAGCCTGATGAAGCCTGGTGAAGCCTGGTGAAGCCTGATGAAGCCTGATGAAGCCTGGTGAAGCCTGATGAAGCCTGATGAAGCCTGGTGAAGCCTGATGAAGCCTGGTGAAGCCTGGTGAAGCCTGGTGAAGCCTGATGAAGCCTGGTGAAGCATGGTGAAGCCTGGTGAAGCCTGATGAAGCCTGGTGAAGCCTGGTGAAGCCTGATGAAGCCTGGTGAAGCCTGGTGAAGCCTGATGAAGCCTGGTGAAGCCTGGTGAAGCCTGGTGAAGCCTGGTGAAGCCTGGTGAAGCCTGAGTGTCATGTGGCTATAAAAAGTAAATATGTTTTGGTTTGTGTTTTGCAGAACTGCTCTAGACTTAATATCACTTCTCTGAACTGAAGTGAGTGTTATGAGTTCAACAGTGTGTGCGTGTGTGTGTGTGTGTGTGTGTGTGTGTGTGTGTGTGTGTGTGTGTGTGTGTGTGTGTGTGTGTGTGTGTGTGTGTGTGTGTGTGTGTGTGTGTGTGTGTGTGTGTGTGTGTGTGTGTGTCGCTCAGAGAGACGGATGCTTGTGGTTTCTCTCACGTCACTCTTTCACTTCCTGTCTCTCTTCAAACCCCCCTCATCTGTCACCTGTAAAAGATTTAAAAACAAACTTTATCGACACGACAGACAAAGACGGACAGGAAGTAATATATCTGTTCTTCTTCTGCTTCTCTACCCACATCTTTTGTCTCCTCCTCTTCTTCTACTTCCTGCCCTCCTCCTCTCTTTGTCTCAGTGTTGTCTCTGAAGCCTCACATCTGTTTCTGTGTGCGGGAAATCTACCCTCCAAACCGAGCAGCAGAAGAAGAAGAAGAAGAAGAAGATCATGATTCAGTCAAGTGAGTTCATTTACCTGCCGATTAAATAACAATAACAACATAACGTTGACTTTATATCACGCTTTCAAAGTAAACAAACACATTTCTTACAAGCTTAAACAAATATGAAACTCACACGACGCGGTGAACTGAAGGGAAATTATATCATTAAATACATTTTTTTAAAACACCAACAAAACTAAATTATTCTAAATAAATTATCAAATGAATGAACTGTTCGTAGATTATTGCTCTCCCGGCTTCCCGGACATCGCTGAGAGGTTTCTTAAAGACAAGAGGTCTCGTTGCAGCTCCCTCGGTGAGAACTGAGCGCCATCTAAATGTTTCATCACCTCAGGACGTGTTGTTGCACGTTGCAAATGCTGTCCAGGTACAATAGATATTATTATAATTACACAATTTACAAAATACACATCTGTAACCGTTTTTAAGATTTAGCAAGCAGGTGTATATTGCACAGTTATTAACGGCATATGTGCTTATTGCAAATCATTTGTATTTTATTATATTGGAAGGACATTTTCCACCCGTTACCCTGGATCAAAATCTGGACCCGTCTGCGGCGCGTTACGGCGCGTTACGGGCGCGTTACAGGCGCGTTACGGCGCGTTACGGGCGCGTTACGGCCCAGAAGCGTCTCGCCGCTGGGCTCCGCTCGAAATAGGATTGAAGTCTATTTTTCGACGCGACGCAGCCGTAAGGTAATGTCGGGCAGGAAGTGGAACGGTGACAGCATCCGGCACACCCCCCAAATAAACTAATTTGCAGACCCCCCCTTCACATCACTCCATCGTCTCCACAACGACACGCACAATGGACGACGACGTTTTTATATTGGAAGTGGAATCTTTTTTAAAAGGACAGCACCAGCGTTCCCCTTCGGTGTACATGCACTGTGTGTACATGCACTGTGTGTACATGCACTGTGTGTACATGCACTGTGTGTACATGCACTGTGTGTACAGGCACTGTGTGTACAGGCACTGTGTGTACATGCACTGTGTGTACATGCACTGTGTGTACATGCACTGTGTGTACAGGCACTGTGTGTACATGCACTGTGTGTACATGCACTGTGTGTACATGCACTGTGTGTACATGCACTGTGTGTACATGCACTGTGTGTGTACAGGCACTGTGTGTACAGGCACTGTGTGTACATGCACTGTGTGTACATGCACTGTGTGTACATGCACTGTGTGTACATGCACTGTGTGTACAGGCACTGTGTGTACATGCACTGTGTGTACAGGCACTGTGTGTACAGGCACTGTGTGTACAGGCACTGTGTGTACATGCACTGTGTGTACATGCACTGTGTGTACAGGCACTGTGTGTACATGCACTGTGTGTACAGGCACTGTGTGTACATGCACTGTGTGTACAGGCACTGTGTGTACATGCACTGTGTGTACATGCACTGTGTGTACATGCACTGTGTGTACAGGCACTGTGTGTACATGCACTGTGTGTACATGCACTGTGTGTACATGCACTGTGTGTACATGCACTGTGTGTACAGGCACTGTGTGTACATGCACTGTGTGTACATGCACTGTGTGTACAGGCACTGTGTGTACATGCACTGTGTGTACATGCACTGTGTGTACAGGCACTGTGTGTACATGCACTGTGTGTACATGCACTGTGTGTACAGTCACTGTGTGTACATGCACTGTGTGTACATGCACTGTGTGTACATTATAAAGAATCATTTTGACGATGAATGCATTTTTTACCACTAAAATACAGCAACCTATCTTTGATTCATGTTGTTTTTAACTGGACTATTACAATTATTATTAATTATGTCTGTAGTCTACGAAACAACAAAATACGAAATAACAACAATAAATGTACCATTTAACCATTTAACTACGTAGCCTAATTACTTTCTTGTAGAAGTACAAATGTCCAGGAAATATGCCCAAATCAACAAGAACTGCGAGCCGGCATGCACGTAATGCTCGTGAAACGCGCCCGGTAGGGTATGACGTCGGAGGAGGCCGGACCAAAGCCGCGGCGCAGCCGTAACACGCCGCAGACGGACCCAGTGGACACTGGGTGTAAGCCCCTTCCCATTGGCCGAATGACCTGAGGTCACGTGTTGCTTTAGAAAGGCCTCAGTCTGTGGCTCAGGTCGTCCAATAAGGAGCGTCCTCCTGAGGCCTGTCCTAGGAAGCCGGTTCAACCTAACCTGGATGTGTTTGAGTTAGCCGGTTGGCCTAATCCAAAACATACGCGCTCTCGCTAAGCGGTCCTACTACGCTGGTTATCAAGTGGATCGCTCAGCCAGCCGTGTCCTATCTAGCTAGGTGCGCGTTCACATGAGAGGGGTGGGTATCTGGAGCATTCGACCA
>CM070441.1:2991325-2993825 GCA_036324595.1 Champsocephalus gunnari
CAGTTTTATCTGGCGGAGAAACACATCTTCAACTCCATCCCTGAAGTCATCCATTACCACGAACACAACGCAGCAGGTACACACACACACACACACACACACACACACACACACACACACACACACACACACACACACACACACACACACACACTCTGGATCTGACATAGTAACATTTAAAACATTAACGTTTATTTCTTGGTGTTTTCCTGCAGGTCTAGTCACCAGACTGAGGTACTCTGTGGGTCCGACGGGACGCTGCGTACCGGCTACTGCTGGATTCAGCTCAGGTGAGTGAGGGAGGAAGGGAGGAAGGAAGGGAGGAAGGGAGGGAGTAGGTAGGTAGGTAGGGAGTAAGTATGGAGGGAAGGAAGGAAAGATATGTAGGCAATTAAGGAAGGAAATAAATAAATAAGAAAGGAAGTAAGTATAGCTAAATAGGGAAGGAAGGAAAGAATGAAGGAAGTAAGGACGTAGGTTAGTACGTACAGAGGTAGGTAGGGAAGGAAGGAAGCTAATTAGTAAGTATGGAGGGAAGGAAGGACGGAAGAAAGGAAGGAAGTGTAAGCAATTAAGGAAGGAAAGAAAGGAAATAAGAAAGGAAGTACAAGTATAAAGAAATAAGGAATGAAGGAAAGAAGTTGGTAAGGAAGTAAGTTAGTATTTGCATAGGGAAGGAAGGAAGGTAGTGAGTTAGTATGGAGGGAAAGAAGGAAATAAGAAAGTATGTAAGTATAAGGAAATAAGGAAGGAAGGAAGGAGGGAAGTAAGTTAGGTGCGTAGGTCGAGAAGGAAGGAAGAAAGGCAGAGAGTAAGTAGGAAGGAAGGACAGATATGTAAGCAAGTAATGAAGGAAATAAGGAAATAGGAAAGAAGGTAAGTATATCTAAATAAGGAAGGAAGGAAGAAAGTCAGGTACGTATAGGTAAGGAAGGAAGGAGGTGTAAGCAATGAAGGAAGGATAGAAGAAAATAAGAAAGGAAGGAAGTTGGTATTTACCTAGGTAGGAAGGAAGGAAGGAAGGAAGGAAGGTAGAGAGTCAGTATGGAGGGAAGGAAGGAGGAAGTGTTAGCAATTGAGAAAGGAAAGAAGATAACGAGAAATGAATTAAGTGTAACTAAATAAGGAAGGAAGGAAAGAAGGAAGGAGGGATGTTAGTAACTAAGTAAGGAAGTAAGTAAATACGTAGGTATGTTCTCCTCCTTCCTCCTCCCCCTCTCCCCCCATAGAGAAGTGGGAGATTGACCCCAGATCTTGCTCCATGTTTCTCCCCCTCCCCCCCTATAGAGAAGTGGGAGATTGACCCCAGCGAGCTGATCTTCATGAAGGAGGTGGGCTCTGGGCAGTTTGGGCTGGTGAGGCTGGGGAAGTGGAGGAATGAACAGCAAGTGGCCATCAAGGCCATCAGAGAGGGAGCCATGTTGGAGGAGGACTTCATCGAGGAGGCCAAGGTCATGATGTAAGGATCAGCCCAACATTAGCCGCCTTTAGCTTAGCGGTGGTGACGTGAAGTCATGTGACCGTGCTGTAGTTGCTTTATAGCCCAACATTAGCCACCTTTAGCTTAGCGGTGGTGACGTGAAGTCATGTGACCGTGCTGTAGTTCCTTTATAGCCCAACATTAGCCTCCTTTAGCTTAGCGGTGGTGACGTGAAGTCATGTGACCGTGCTGTAGTTCCTTTATAGCGCAACATTAGCCACCTTTAGCTTAGCGGTGGTGACGTGAAGTCATGTGACCGTGCTGTAGTTCCTTTATAGCCCAACATTAGCCACCTTTAGCTTAGCGGTGGTGACATGAAGTCATGTGACCGTGCTGTAGTTCCTTTATAGCCCAACATTAGCCACCTTTAGCTTAGCGGTGGTGACGTGAAGTCATGTGACCGTGCTGTAGTTCCTTTATAGCCCAACATTAGCCGCCTTTAGCTTAGCGGTGGTGACGTGAAGTCATGTGACCGTGCTGTAGTTCCTTTATAGCCCAACATTAGCCTCCTTTAGCTTAGCGGTGGTGACGTGAAGTCATGTGACCGTGCTGTAGTTCCTTTATAGCCCAACATTAGCCGCCTTTAGCTTAGCGTGCTTAGTGGTGGTGATGTGAAGTCATGTGTAGTTCTATTACAGGGACATACTGTGTACTTCTAAAAAAAATAATTAAAAAATACAATTAAAATTGAAAGAATGGAATACATACTATATATAAAAAAACACAACGAGTACAATCAAAAATAAAATTAAAGTAGAATCAACTAAAAAATATGAAAAAATAAAACGTAAAAAAATAAAAATAGAATAAAAATAATAAACTATTTCAGTAATTTGTATGCCGCGTGTCATCATGTACTGTGTTTTCAGCACTTTTCAGTAGTTTTTGTACTGTGTTATCGTCGGCAAAATCAATCACTCTGATTGGCTGTTCAGAAGCGAAACGGAAGTGAGGGACCCAAACAAACGATTAAGAAGGCAAATGTGAGATTTCATTGAACTCCAGCTCTCGACTCGGGTT
>CM070441.1:3003825-3080603 GCA_036324595.1 Champsocephalus gunnari
AGTAAAGAAGTTTAGTCAGTACTTCTGCTTTTACCAGTGTATATTTAAACACGAGTATCTGTACTTCTACTTGAGGAAAGAAGTTTAGTCAGTACTTCTGCTTTTACCAGTGTATATTTAAACACGAGTATCTGTACTTCTACTTGAGGAAAGAAGTTTAGTCAGTACTTCTGCTTTTACCAGTGTATATTTAAACACGAGTATCTGTACTTCTACTTGAGTAAAGAAGTTTAGTCAGTACTTCTGCTTTTACCAGTGTATATTTAAACACGAGTATCTGTACTTCTACTTGAGGAAAGAAGTTTAGTCAGTACTTCTGCTTTTACCAGAGTATATTTAAACACGAGTATCTGTACTTCTACTTGAGTAAAGAAGTTTAGTCAGTATTTCTGCTTTTACCAGAGTATATTTAAACACGAGTATCTGTACTTCTACTTGAGGAAAGAAGTTTAGTCAGTACTTCTGCTTTTACCAGTGTATATTTAAACACGAGTATCTGTACTTCTACTTGAGTAAAGAAGTTTAGTCAGTACTTCTGCTTTTACCAGAGTATATTTAAACACGAGTATCTGTACTTCTACTTGAGTAAAGAAGTTTAGTCAGTACTTCTGCTTTTACCAGTGTATATTTAAACACGAGTATCTGTACTTCTACTTGAGTAAAGAAGTTTAGTCAGTACTTCTGCTTTTACCAGAGTATATTTAAACACGAGTATCTGTACTTCTACTTGAGGAAAGAAGTTTAGTCAGTACTTCTGCTTTTACCAGAGTATATTTAAACACGAGTATCTGTACTTCTACTTGAGGAAAGAAGTTTAGTCAGTACTTCTGCTTTTACCAGTGTATATTTAAACACGAGTATCTGTACTTCTACTTGAGGAAAGAAGTTTAGTCAGTACTTCTGCTTTTACCAGTGTATATTTAAACACGAGTATCTGTACTTCTACTTGAGTAAAGAAGTTTAGTCAGTACTTCTGCTTTTACCAGTGTATATTTAAACACGAGTATCTGTACTTCTACTTGAGGAAAGAAGTTTAGTCAGTACTTCTGCTTTTACCAGTGTATATTTAAACACGAGTATCTGTACTTCTACTTGAGTAAAGAAGTTTAGTCAGTACTTCTGCTTTTACCAGTGTATATTTAAACACGAGTATCTGTACTTCTACTTGAGTAAAGAAGTTTAGTCAGTACTTCTGCTTTTACCAGTGTATATTTAAACACGAGTATCTGTACTTCTACTTGAGGAAAGAAGTTTAGTCAGTACTTCTGCTTTTACCAGAGTATATTTAAACACGAGTATCTGTACTTCTACTTGAGGAAAGAAGTTTAGTCAGTACTTCTGCTTTTACCAGTGTATATTTAAACACGAGTATCTGTACTTCTACTTGAGTAAAGAAGTTTAGTCAGTACTTCTGCTTTTACCAGAGTATATTTAAACACGAGTATCTGTACTTCTACTTGAGTAAAGAAGTTTAGTCAGTACTTCTGCTTTTACCAGAGTATATTTAAACACGAGTATCTGTACTTCTACTTGAGTAAAGAAGTTTAGTCAGTACTTCTGCTTTTACCAGTGTATATTTAAACACGAGTATCTGTACTTCTACTTGAGTAAAGAAGTTTAGTCAGTACTTCTGCTTTTACCAGTGTATATTTAAACACGAGTATCTGTACTTCTACTTGAGTAAAGAAGTTTAGTCAGTACTTCTGCTTTTACCAGTGTATATTTAAACACGAGTATCTGTACTTCTACTTGAGTAAAGAAGTTTAGTCAGTACTTCTGCTTTTACCAGAGTATATTTAAACACGAGTATCTGTACTTCTACTTGAGTAAAGAAGTTTAGTCAGTACTTCTGCTTTTACCAGTGTATATTTAAACACGAGTATCTGTACTTCTACTTGAGGAAAGAAGTTTAGTCAGTACTTCTGCTTTTACCAGAGTATATTTAAACACGAGTATCTGTACTTCTACTTGAGTAAAGAAGTTTAGTCAGTACTTCTGCTTTTACCAGTGTATATTTAAACACGAGTATCTGTACTTCTACTTGAGTAAAGAAGTTTAGTCAGTACTTCTGCTTTTACCAGAGTATATTTAAACACGAGTATCTGTACTTCTACTTGAGGAAAGAAGTTTAGTCAGTACTTCTGCTTTTACCAGTGTATATTTAAACACGAGTATCTGTACTTCTACTTGAGTAAAGAAGTTTAGTCAGTACTTCTGCTTTTACCAGAGTATATTTAAACACGAGTATCTGTACTTCTACTTGAGTAAAGAAGTTTAGTCAGTACTTCTGCTTTTACCAGTGTATATTTAAACACGAGTATCTGTACTTCTACTTGAGTAAAGAAGTTTAGTCAGTACTTCTGCTTTTACCAGAGTATATTTAAACACGAGTATCTGTACTTCTACTTGAGTAAAGAAGTTTAGTCAGTACTTCTGCTTTTACCAGAGTATATTTAAACACGAGTATCTGTACTTCTACTTGAGTAAAGAAGTTTAGTCAGTACTTCTGCTTTTACCAGTGTATATTTAAACACGAGTATCTGTACTTCTACTTGAGTAAAGAAGTTTAGTCAGTACTTCTGCTTTTACCAGAGTATATTTAAACACGAGTATCTGTACTTCTACTTGAGTAAAGAAGTTTAGTCAGTACTTCTGCTTTTACCAGAGTATATTTAAACACGAGTATCTGTACTTCTACTTGAGTAAAGAAGTTTAGTCAGTACTTCTGCTTTTACCAGTGTATATTTAAACACGAGTATCTGTACTTCTACTTGAGTAAAGAAGTTTAGTCAGTACTTCTGCTTTTACCAGAGTATATTTAAACACGAGTATCTGTACTTCTACTTGAGTAAAGAAGTTTAGTCAGTACTTCTGCTTTTACCAGAGTATATTTAAACACGAGTATCTGTACTTCTACTTGAGGAAAGAAGTTTAGTCAGTACTTCTGCTTTTACCAGTGTATATTTAAACACGAGTCTCTGTACTTCTACTTGAGGAAAGGATGCGTACTTTGGCCCCCTCTGAGTGGAGGTCTTTCACAGGTTCTGTGGTAAGGGAGTGTCGGTTCGATCGCGGTTGGTTCTAAGGATGCTTTTGTCCTCAGATAATCCACCGTGACATCAAGCCAGAGAACATCCTCATCTCTCAGTGTGGCGTGGTGAAGATGTGCGACTTTGGTTTCGCCCGGACCATGACATCTCCTGCCGAGGGGGGGGTTTACACCGACTACGTAGCCACTCGCTGGTACAGAGCGCCTGAGCTGCTGGTGGGAGACACCAAGTATGGCAAGTAGGTATCTGTTGGGAACATCCTGAGTGTCCTCTTGCAACCTGAGAGTAGCATGCTAACAAGGGTACCAACTGTAGCTGAGACCATGACTGTTGTTGTTTCCTGTTGATACAGATGTTAACAGGTGTGTGTGTGTGTGTGTGTGTGTGTGTGTGTGTGTGTGTGTGTGTGTGTGTGTGTGTGTGTGTGTGTGTGTGTGTGTGTGTGTGTGTGTGTGTGTGTGTGTGTGTGTGTGTGTGTGTGTGTGTGTGTGTGTGTGTGTGTGTGTGTGTGTGTGTGTGTGTGTGTGTGTGTGTGTGTGTGTGTGTGTGTGTGTGGTGTGTGTGTGTGTGTGTGTGTGTGTGTGTGTGTGTGTGTGTGTGTGTGTGTGTGTGTGTGTGTGTGTGTGTGTGTGTGTGTGTGTGTGTGTGTGTGTGTGTGTGTGTGTGTGTGTGTGTGTGTGTGTGTGTGTGTGTGTGTGTGTGTGTGTGTGTGTGTAGGGCGGTGGACGTTTGGGCTTTCGGGTGCCTGTTGCTGGAGATGTTAACGGGTCAGCCTCTGTTCCCCGGAGACTCCGACCTGGACCAGATTTACCACATAGTCCGGTGCTTCGGTAAGTGTCTGTTCAAGGTCCCCTATTGTCCTCTTCTCCATGTCTCTTCCACATCAACATGTGTCCCCTCTTCTTCATGTCTCTTCTACATCAACATGTGTCCCCTCTTCTCCATGTCTCTTCTACATCAACATGTGTCCCCTCTTCTCCATGTCTCTTCTACATCAACATGTGTCCCCTCTTCTTCATGTCTCTTCTACATCAACATGTGTCCCCTCTTCTCCGTGTCTCTTCTACATCAACATGTGTCCCCTCTTCTTCATGTCTCTTCTACATCAACATGTGTCCCCTCTTCTTCATGTCTCTTCTAGATCAACATGTGTCCCCTCTTCTTCATGTCTCTTCTACATCAACATGTGTCCCCTCTTCTCCATGTCTCTTCTACATCAACATGTGTCCCCTCCTCTACATCAGCATGTGTCCCCTCTTCTTCATGTCTCTTCTACATCAACATGTGTCCCCTCTTCTTCATGTCTCTTCTACATCAACATGTGTCCCCTCTTCTCCATGTCTCTTCTACATCAACATGTGTCCCCTCTTCTCCATGTCTCTTCTACATCAACATGTGTCCCCTCTTCTCCATGTCTCTTCTACATCAACATGTGTCCCCTCTTCTTCACGTCTCTTCTACATCAACATGTGTCCCCTCTTCCTCATGTCTCTTCTACATCAACATGTGTCCCCTCTTCTTCATGTCTCCTCTACATCAACATGTGTCCCCTCTTCTCCACGTCTCTTCTACATCAACATGTGTCCCTTCTTCTTCATGTCTCTTCTACATCAACATGTGTCCCCTCTTCTTCACGTCTCTTCTACATCAACATGTGTCCCTTCTTCTTCATGTCTCTTCTTCATCAACATGTGTCCCCTGTGTCCCCTCTTCTCCACGTCTCTTCTACATCAACATGTGTCCCTTCTTCTTCATGTCTCTTCTACATCAACATGTGTCCCCTCTTCTTCACGTCTCTTCTACATCAACATGTGTCCCTTCTTCTTCATGTCTCTTCTTCATCAACATGTGTCCCCTGTGTCCCCTCTTCTCCATGTCTCTTCTACATCAACATGTGTCCCCTCTTCTCCATGTCTCTTCTACATCAACATGTGTCCCCTCTTCTCCATGTCTCTTCTACATCAACATGTGTCCCCTCTTCTCCATGTCTCTTCTACATCAACATGTGTCCCCTCTTCTCCATGTCTCCTCTACATCAACATGTGTCCCCTCTTCTTCACGTCTCTTCTACATCAACATGTGTCCCCTCTTCCTCATGTCTCTTCTACATCAACATGTGTCCCCTCTTCTTCATGTCTCCTCTACATCAACATGTGTCCCCTCTTCTTCACGTCTCTTCTACATCAACATGTGTCCCTTCTTCTTCATGTCTCTTCTACATCAACATGTGTCCCCTCTTCTTCACGTCTCTTCTACATCAACATGTGTCCCCTTCTTCTTCATGTCTCTTCTTCATCAACATGTCCCCTGTGTCCCCTCTTCTCCATGTCTCTTCTACATCAACATGTGTCCCCTCTTCTCCATGTCTCTTCTACATCAACATGTGTCCCCTCTTCTCCATGTCTCTTCTACATCAACATGTGTCCCCTCTTCTCCATGTCTCTTCTACATCAACATGTGTCCCCTCTTCTCCATGTCTCTTCTACATCAACATGTGTCCCCTCTTCTTCATGTCTCTTCTACATCAACATGTGTCCCCTCTTCTCCATGTCTCTTCTTCATCAACATGTGTCCCCTCTTCTCCATGTCTCTTCTACATCAACATGTGTCCCCTCTTCTCCATGTCTCTTCTACATCAACATGTGTCCCCTCTTCTCCATGTCTCTTCTACATCAACATGTGTCCCCTCTTCTTCATGTCTCTTCTACATCAACATGTGTCCCCTCTTCTCCATGTCTCTTCTACATCAACATGTGTCCCCTCTTCTTCATGTCTCTTCTACATCAACATGTGTCCCCTCTGTGGAAAGAGACTCTGAAAGTTTCAGGAACAAAGATTTTCTCTCTTTTTGATCCATTTCTATAAAAACCTGTCTGAAAATGAGCTGATCAGATTTTGGCCACTTTGTGATGTCATAACGATGTTTTGTCTCGTGTAACCATTAGCCAATCAGCAACCAAGGTAACTTATCACCTGAACCTCCTCTAGAGCTCCATTGAGTTCTTTGTAACCAGATGTCTCTCAGAGGGGCGTGGGGGAGGGGCTCCTTACTTTCATCTAAAGTAACAGACAGAGAATCAGCACTTTGGAAACAGGGCTGAAACAGAGGGGATTATGGGTAATGCTGCAATGCCTGTTTGGTGTTTCAGCCAATCAGAGACAGGCTCTGGATATATCTGAGACCTGTGACATACTGATGACAAACAGTATGATACAAACATGAAATATCTTATCTCTCAACACACGTATACTCTCTCCGGTTCTCCTAGGTAACCTGACAGCTCGTCACCAGGAGTTGTTCTACAGGAATCCCGGCTTTTCTGGAGTCAGACTTCCAGAACATTCTGGCCGAGTCCCATTGGATCAGCGCTTTCCTACGATCCCACCCACCGCCCTGGACCTGGCTCAGGTACATTGACTTACATGTCCCATTACAAGTATTCCCAATCAGATACACAGACTGTAACGCATTCATTGATTTGGCAGAACCAGTAATGCTTTGTTTTGACTCTTCAGAGTTGTCTCCACATGGATCCGGAAAGACGAGCCCAGTGTTCAGAACTGCTCGAACATCCTCTGTTCACTCAGGACGCTTTCCACATCCGATTTGTGGACGAGTTGAATGCAAAGATCCAGAAAGACCACAGAGAAAACTCTAAGCTTCCCAAAATAACCAAAACCCCCAGACGAGAAAGGAACGAAGGGGACGACGGGAACCGGAGAAGCAAAGAGAAGAAACAAACTGAAGATCTGGACGAGAGAGGCAACGAGGAAAAGGAGAGGAAGGAGGAAGAGAAGATGGAGAAAACTAAAGGAAAGCAACCTTCAAAGCTTTCTAAAACTATTCGAAACCCCTCAGAGCCTCTAATACCAACCAAACAATCCAAAACGTTAGGCGCAAAGATCGATAATGTCCCAAAAACAACGGTGAAAAGTAAAGCAGGGAGAGTCACTGTTGGGGATCAGAGAAAAGAACAGGAGGCGGCAAAATCAACTAAAACCTTTACTTTGGATTCATTAGATCGAAAGGACAATAACACATTGGGAGCCAAACAGGGACAAGTCGCTTCTCTGGAAACCGATGGAGGGCTTCAGTGGCTTAGAGATTGGTAGATATATCAAATCGGAGCTTAACCAAGACGTTGGGAAGAACTGGACCAACACAAAAGTGCTTAAATTGTCTAAAACCTCAACTAGTGACCATAGAACTGGGGTGTATTCTCCCAAAGCACCCTTCAAACCAACCCTTGATCGCACAGATACTTCCTTAACACAGAACATGAGAAAGACCTCCATTACAGAACACCCCGAAGGTGCTTCCACTTCGAAAACATCAAACGCTGATCAAGTAGAGACAAGTTGGACACTTAAATTCACTCAACCATCAAGTAATGAGCACATTAAGGTTTCGACCACAACTACCCTTCCTGTCAGCAAGCCATGCAAGACGACTTCGGGGAATCAGAACGAAACTTCCACCACAAGCAAAGAGCAAAGAAAGACCTCTGAATGTCCGAGAGTCTTACCCTCAAACTCAAAGACCTCTAAGACTACCTCAAACTCAAAGATGACCAAAAACAACATATTTGTGTGCAATCCTTCAAAGACGCTTCTCTCAGATATTTCAAGGGAGTCCTCAACGGTGTTTAGAGAAGCCACTCCCGTCCAAAGCACGATAACAGCAGCTAAAGGAACCTCAAAGTTTCCCAAAACGGGCTCGTATTCAGATGCTAAGCCAACAAGAGGCCTTCCGACGGACAGGGGACTTTCAGAAATACCAGCCAAAGCTCAACAGGATATCAACGAGGCAAACGACTTTGAGATTTGCGAAGCTTCAAGTGGAGACTACGAGGAGAATCCTGAATCTTCTGAGCCCTCTGGTGTCTATCAACCGAGGACTCCCACATCCAAAATCACTGCAGAATCCAGAACCGCTGTGGCGATTGAAATCTCCGAAAGCGATGCACCATTAGGAACCATTACTCCAAAGACATCGAAAGTATCGGACAAAGAAAACAGAGAGGATTTAGCGCTCTCTGTTTTCATCAGTTCAACGTCTGTAGTTGACCAGATCTCGAAGGTTGAACACTCTAACTACAAATCCTTGATCGGAGAACCCAAAATGAAGCCTGGGTCTTTTAGCAACCGCAGTAAGTCTGTCGCAACAATGACCCTTAAGACTCAGAAGATGACATTTCCCACAGAGGCGAGAGACAAAAGAGACATGCCAGACTCAAAAGATGGATCAGCTGATGCAGATTCGACTCGTTTCAACTCTACGACTCCGGACCACAAAGCTTTGACACGAAGCTTCGTCTTCAACACGCCAGACGTTGATGACTTTAACATCAGCAGACCCCAATCCTCTCCACCTCCACCTCCTCCCTCTTCCTCACCCCTCATCCCCTCTTCACCAGTCGTCAATCCATCCACCAGCGATCACTTTTCCACGGGGTCAGGTTTCCATCCTGGGAACCACAGCCTTAGGTACTGACGTTCAAGCACAATAGAGTACAGTGCAATATGTGTTTGCCTTAAAGCGTTTAGACACACGCTTGGGTTTTAACCTGTACAGTTGTTTCTATTCTAACTTGTACTTTTAAACCATTTATGGTCTTTTTGTTGTTATTTCCAAAGGATGTAGCTTAGTAGCTAGCTGCCTACGTAGGAATATGATCGGTAAACATTTGGACGATGGTCTTCCAGTTGGGGAAACTGCTGTCCAAGACTAAAACACCACAACAGCAAACTTATTTGAATCATTCAGCAAATCGTGGACGAGGCGATGACTTAGAAGTCTGAAACAAGAGATATATTCTCAAAGAAACACAATTGGTCCACGCTAGTAGCTTCCATTAACATATGTTGGATACTGGGGACTCGGGAGTAAACAAATAATTACTCCTGGGTGCTTCCTAAATTAGTTTGGTCTTTTAAGTTTCCCTTTGGTTTCCTATCGGGCGTGAGAACCCTAACAACAACTCTTCCAATGTTTTCTTAGTTTACAATATGACAGAATCTTTGTGTTCATCACAGGTGTGCAGACAAGTCGAGGCATCACGGTGGCGTCTACGGTCGACTGTCCAACCACATGTCTGGATCACTCACTGCACAGGTGACATAGCTCACTTCTTTAAGAACAGAATCACGTAGAAACTGTCTTCCAATGACACCGATGTCTTTTATTTCAGGTGTCGGACAAAAGCCAGACCTGTGAGCGCTCCTTAGTGTCCGATAGGGGAATTACAGCGACCAAGAAGAAGTCAGACGTCCATTTCCCAGGTTTAAGAAGCTCAGGACTGCCAGAGATCAGAGGAAGAGAAGGTATGCAAACACACCTTACTGTAATATGTACAATTTAGTAAAGCACAAGAAAGATTATTTATTGTTACAGGCTCTCTGGGGCGGTGGTGGCGAAGTCGATAGGGACTTGGACCAGTTCAAGTCCCGGAAAGACCAAGTGCTACCGAGGTGTCCCTGAGCAAGGCACCGTTCCCCACACTGCTCCCCGGGCGCTGTTTAAAATGTTCCTAACACTAGGATGGGTCAAATGCAGAGAAAAGTTTTCCCCACGGGGATTAATAAAGTCAATCCAATCCGATCTCTATGGGACGATCAAAAGCCCGTTTCCTCATCTTAACTGTGTTGTGGGGAAAAAGAGGTAACAAATGTCCAAAATCTGTAGGAAAAGTATTAAGAGTCTTCACAACTCACAGGAAAACAAACAGATGTTCGCTTACCCTAACCCTAACCTACATCAGGACATTTGGTATTAGAGAAGGAAATTATGCACTGAAAAAACACAAAACAAATGTCAGGAATTGGGTTCCGAAGCATCGTTTTCCAACATTCTCTTAGACTGAAAAATGTATTTTCTCAAACTCACTATTCCTGTATCAAATTTAAATCTCCCTCAATCTAAAGCATGCTAAAAACCAACATTAAGTAAGCAATTTAGTTTACCTTTTACCCCAATAAGTACATGCCATTAGCTGCAACATAAGAAAAATAAAGAAATGTTTTTTGTTAAAGAATTACGTTATGTTTGGGTTAGTGTAAAAGCATGTCACTTTGTCCGGATAGTAACTACAAACACATCATTATTAAAGTGTTTATTTGTACTGTTTTCTACTCAGGGAAACTCAACAGAGGCACTTCCAAGGATCAGAGGAAGCCAGAAGCTCAGCAGCACGGACACACCAGTACCGACTCACAAACATCTTAAAAAAACATTATTTTCAGTCACAAAAAAACCCAACAAGTATTGACATATCTTAATTCAAACCCATGCATTTTGTCAATGACAGTTAAGGGGGGGCGCAACTTCCAACAGGAGTCATTTGGGGGGGCTCTTGGGGAAAAAGGTTGGGAACCCCTGTGCTAATCTGTCAAAACAAAGTCCACAAAATCTCCTCTATTTTCCTATAAACCGTTAAGACTCGTCGCTCGAGTCCTCTGAAGAAGAATAACCCGTTCTCCGTTGGTTCCTGTTCGTCCTTCCCGCTCTTCTTACCAGCGTTTCCCTCGACTCGCTGCTGTCTGACGACGAACCGTAGCCTCTGGGAGGAAGCCTTCCCATTGGCTGAGAGATAAAAGAGCCTCTACTATTGGTCAGGAGATGGAAGAGGAGGCTGTGATCGATTGGTTTAGCCGGAGCTGCTGGCTGCTTTCTGATTGGTGTTCCAGGGTTTCTGGTGTCTGGTTTCCTGGGTTGTGATTGGACGGCTTGCTTTTTGGTCGTGGCAACAACCTGCTGGATAATTTAAGAGAAGACATACAAATAAGAAAAAAGCTAAATAATATGGTATTTTTATTATGACATTATGATCATATTTATTTTTTTTTGGAATATACTATTCATGACATAATATATTTTGACTTTTTTGCTGATGATTTTGTAAAATACTATACTATGACTTAATAATTTTATTTAAATCGATAAGAACTTCTGGGATTTTTTTATTAGAGTATATTTAATAATTCAAGCAATGTTTTGACTCCATACAGCTTTGTCCACCGGCTATACCAGGACTCTTTTCGACATTATAATGGCAAACATACCATGATTTTTTTAATGACATACTTTACTAATCATATAACTGGTAAAGTATTTAGAAGTTAGCTTGGTGTTGGTATCTATGGACGTTTTGGGGACACAGTGAAGCTACTACTTACTAACTATCTAACTCACCAACTATCTTAACTTACCAACTATCTTACTTACTAATTAACTAACTGTAACTAACTAACTCACCAACTATCTAACTTAACAACAAGTAACGTACTTACTTACTTACTTACTAACTAACTAACTTAATAGATGTTAGAAAAATATCACTGGTCACCGGGTTCAGCTTCAATATCAGGATTCATGTATTTATTATTGTAATGTTTTCCTAACACTAACTAACTCACCAACTATCTTACTTACTTACTAACTAACTAACTAACTAACTAAACATACTTACTTACTTATTTACTTACTAATTAACTAAATAGCTGGCTTGAGCATCAATATCGGGATACATGTATTTATTATTGTGATGTTTTCCTAACACTAACTCACTTATTAACTAACTAACTGTATAACTTACTTACTAACTATGTAACTCACCAACTATCTAGCTTACCAACTATCTAACTTACTAACAAACGAACTTACTTACTAACTAACTAAACGTACTTACTTAATTACTTACTAACTAACTAACTAACTTAATAGCTGTTGTAAAAATATCACTCATCACCGGCTTCAGCTTCAATATCAGGATTCTTGTATTTATTATTGTGATGTTTTCCTAACACTAACTAACTTACCAACTATCTAACTTACTAACTAACTTACTTACTAGAACCTTTATTTATCCAGGAAAATCAATTAAGAACACATTCTTATTTACAATAATGACCTGAGAATGACTTACTAACTAAGTACTAAGTAAGTAACTAACTAACTAACTAAACTTGCTTACTAACTAAATAACGTACTAACTAATATAACTGTTAGAAAAATATCACTTCAATTATTGTAATGTTTTTCTAACACTAACTAACTAACCAACTAACCTTCTGGGTGATGGGTTTGGTGGCTCTGATAGTGGTTCTGATGGTGGGTTCTGTTGGTGTTTGTGGTGGTTTCGGGGGCCGGTGTGGGGAGCAAGAGAACTCTGCAAGTGTCCACAGGAGACCCATCGATCTCTGGAAACTCAAACCCCGGAAAAGAGTCGTACCGATCTGATGGAGGAGAGACAGGTTGGTTAACCACTCTGCTGACATAAATACTATCTGCTTTAGATAGGACTGTATCCCAGGCATTTAAAAAAACAACAATATTTGTTTAGAATCAAAATCAGAAACAGGTTTATCACCAGGTAGGTTACATTACATTACATCGCATTTAGCTGAGGCTTTTATCCAAAGCGACTTACAATAAGTGCGTTCGACCAACAAAATACAAACTTGAAGAAGACAGAATCATAAAGTACATCAGGCTTCATAGAGCAAACACATTTCAAGTGCTACTCAACTGGCTTTAGATGAGCCAGTCCTTTGTTAGTATATAAGTGCTTTGTTAATAGTTCTATCCTCGAGGTGGAGTCGAAAGAGATGAGTTTTCAGTCCGGAAGGTGTGTGAGCTTTCTGCGGTCCTGATGTCAATGGGAGCTCATTCCACCATCTTGGAGCCAGGACAGCAAACCCACGTGTTTCTGCTGATGGGAACTTGGGTCCCCCTCGCAGCGAGGGTGCAGCGAGCCGTTTTTTTGATGCAGAGCGGAGTGCACGTGCTGGGGTGTACGGTTTAACCATGTCCTGGATGTCGGAAGGGCCAGATCCATTCGCAGCATGGTACGCAAGTACCAGGGTCTTGAAGTGGATTCTAGCAGTTACCGGAAGCCAGTGGAGGGAGCGGAGGAGCGGCGTGGTGTGGGAACATTTAGGAAGGTTGAAGACCAGACGAGCCGCTGCATTCTGGATGAGCTGCAGAGGTCGGATGGCACATGCAGGTAGACCAGCCAGGAGGGAGTTGCAGTAGTCTAGGCGTGAGGTAACGAGAGCCTGGACCAGAAGCTGCGTGGCTTTCTGGGTCAGCTGGGGACGCATCCTCCTGATGCTGTAGAGCGTGTATCTGCAGCAGCGGGTTGTAGCAGCTATGTTTGCAGTGAAGGACAGGTTGTTATCTAGGGTCACGCCCAGATTCCTTGCAGTCTGAGTCGGGGAAACAACAGAGGGGCCGATGTTGATAGTCAGGTCGAGAGTGGGACGATCTTTTCCCGGAAGGAAAAGCAGTTCAGTCTTGTCAAGGTTGAGCTTGAGGTGATGAGCGGACATCCTCAGAGATGTCAGCTAGACGAGCAGAGATGCGTGCGACGACCTGGGTCTCTGAGCGGGGAAAGGACAGAATTAATTGGGTGTCGTCAGCGTAGCAGTGGTATGAAAAACCATGCAGGCTAATGACAGATCCGAGCGAGTTTGTGTACAAGGAGAAGAGGAGGGGACCCAGAACAGACCCCTGTAGTTAATTGACAAGGGTCGGACTCCGACCCTCTCCAAGTAACCCTGTAGGTGCGGTCTTTGAGGTATGAGGTGAGGAGGGAAAGTGCAGAGCCTGAAACTCCAAGTTCTTGGAGAGTGCGAAGGAGGATCTGATGGTTCACCGTGTCGAATGCAGCAGACAGGTCCAACAGGATGATGACAGAGGAGAGGGAGGCTGCTTTAGCAGTGTGCAGTTCCTCAGTGACAGCAAGGAGGGCAGTTTCTGTGGAGTGACCTGCCTTGAAACCAGACTGGTGCGGATCCAGAAGATTGTTCTGATGGAGATAACAGGAGAGTTGTCTAAAGACAGCGCGTTCAAGTGTTTTAGACAGGAACGGGAGTAGAGAGACAGGCCTGTAGTTTATAACATCAGACGGGTCGAGAGTGGGTTTCTTTAGGAGAGGGTTTACTCTTGCCTCCTTGAGACTGTTTGGAAAGTGACCAGAAGTTAGAGACGTGTTGATGAAGAGGGAGAGAAACGGTAGAATATCAGGAGCGATAGTCTGAAGGAGGTTTGAAGGGATAGGGTCCAGAGGACAGGTGGTAGGGCGGGAAGAGGTAATGAGGGTAAGAACCTCACTTGGCGAGCGAGGGGAGAAGGAGGTGAAAGGAGGGTCTGGTGACCCAGCGGTGAGTAGAGGTGAGGCAGAAAGAGAAGAGCGAATATCATCAACCTTTTTTTCAAAGTGGTTAACAAAGTCGCTTGACAGAAGGGCAGGAGGGGGGAGGGGCTTTGGGGGGGTCCAGGAGGGAGGAGGGGGGAGGGGCTTTGGGAGGGTTAGTTTTTTAGGATTGGAATAGGAAGATTGGATCTTATCTTGAAAGAAAGTGCTTTTTGCCTGAGAGATTGAAGCAGAGAAAGAGGAGAGAAGAGCCTGATAGGTTAGGAGGTTGTCATGGTGTTTGGATTTCCACTGTTTCCGCTCTGCTGCCCTAAGGACGGTTCTATTAGCACGCAGCGCGTCATTTAGCCAGGGAGCAGGAGGGGACTGACGAGCCTGCCGAGATGTGAGAGGACAGAGAGAGTCCAGAGAGGATGAGAGAGTAGAGAGGAGAGTTTCTGCAGCAGAGTTTGGAGGCAGGAGTTGGAACGAGTCGGAGGAAGGGAGGGCTGAGAGCACCGATGAGGCAAAGGTAGAGGGGGAGAGGGAACGAAGGTTACGGCGGACAGGTGCAGGATGAGAAGAGATTAGTTCGTTATGTTTGGAAAGGGGTAGAGAGAATGAAATGAAGAAGTGATCCGAGATGTGGAGCGGGTTTACAGAGAGGTTAGAAGTAGCGCAGTTCCTTGAGAATATGAGATCAAGGACATTGCCAGCTTTATGAGTTGGTGGAGACGGAGACAGTGAGAAAGCAAAGGTGGTTAACAGAGATGTTAGTTCGTCTATCTTCCCTGTCTGGAGGTTGATGTCTCAGAGAAGTACAAGTACGAGGAATTTGACTTGATGTCGTGGTGCATACATAAAAATAAAACAAAAATCTAAAAACACAGATAGAGAACTATTTCAAAAACACTATAATAACATTAAAAAATAAGAAAAAATATAGTAAAATAAGTTTTTACATTGAAATAGAATGGAATAAAATATGTGCAGTAAAAGAAACTGATATTGTTGTGATCATAATTTATATATATATATATATATATATATCTAATTTTACTCTAATTGCCCTGAGATGTTAATGGGTTTATTGTCCTACAGTTGCTTTTTAAACCCCTTTGTATCTGTAATCAGCTTTTTCCTTCTGGATATTTTGTTTGCGCACCAGTTTACCCTCCGCAGGTCAGCAGGTGTTTCTCTGCATTTAAGCCGTCTGTGCTGCCATCTGATCTGCGCTGCATAATTCATGACAACAAGTCTATGGTGTGTTTTCTCTTTTGTTTTCAGTTAAGCTGCCAGAAGACAACCGCTAAAGAAAGACATCTGTGTTCCACAACATCAAACAGGTCCAGTTATGTTCAGCTAGATTCTTATGTTTTAGTTCTTGTGTTTTGGAGTCTTGCCTTGTGAATTTAAAATTGGTTGCGATTTTGGTTCATTTTCCAGATTAAAATGAGTGTTTTACTCACCGGGAGTCAAGTAGGTGCTGTGAACTCTGAGGAAGAGGAGAACGACGACTAAAATCCTGCAGGACATGGTGATAAAAAGTGGAGGACGAAAGAGGAAGAGTGTTGACTTCAAACTGACTGACGGATATTTAAAGGGAAGGTGTGAAGAGGAGGGAGGAGATATGAAGATGATAAATGTCTAGACTAATGTTTTGACAGGGTTTGTGGTTCTTGAGTTGCAACAGACTTATTAAACTTTATTTATTTAGAGGAAGGTTTAGGGAGCAGCAACGCCCTGATTCACAGGAAGTCAGCAATTAACCAGAATTCACAGGGATTTAACTAAATGAAGGGGTTTTCCACACGTTACCATGTTAGAACTATTATGTACGACTATTTTATAAATAATGTTTAAAAAATGGGCAATATGGCTTAAAAATGCAAGCTTATCCCCGCCAAAAATTGATGGTTCTGTACAATTAAAACTGCCACTAATGCCCATTTGACCGATGGCCCATTCATTTGAACCTTAAAGATTTCAAAATGTTTCCAAAGCCCAATGATTATGAATGTTTCGTTTTATAAATAATGTCGTAAAATGGGTAATATTGCAAGCCGATCCCACCCAAAAAATTATGTTTTCATACAACTAAACTGCGAATACGGCCCATTTGACCGATGGCCCATTTGACCGATGGCCCATTAATCTTAAAGATTTCCCATTTTTTCCAAAAGCCCAATGATTATGAATGTTTAGTTTAATTAAACATTTCTTAAAGCGGGCAATATTGTTTAAAATTGCAATCTGACCCCCCCCAAAATTAGGTTTTCATCCAAATAAACTGCGATTACTGCCCATTTGACCGATGGCCCATTAATCTGAACCTTAAATATTTCCCACTTTTTCCAAAAGCCCAGTGATTATGTATAATTACTTTTATTACAAATGTTTAAAAAACTGGGCAATATTGTTTAAAATTGCAAGCTGATCCCCCCAAATAAAATATGTTTTCATACAACTAAACTGTGAATACGGCCCAATTGACCGATGGCCCATTAATCTGAACCTTAAAGATTTCCCTTTGTTTCCAAAAGCCCAAAGGATTTGAATGTTTAGTTTTATTAAAAATGTTTTAAATGGGCAGTATTGTTTAAAATTGTAAGCTGATCCCCCCCAAAAAATTATGTTTTCATACAACTAAACTGCAAATACGGCCCATTTGACCGATGGCCCATTTGAACGATGGCCCATTAATCTGCACCTTAAATATTTCCAATTTTTTCCAAAAGCCAAAAGGTTTTTAATGTTTAGTTTTATTTAAAATGTTTTTAAATGGGCAGTATTGTTTAAAATTGTAATCTGATCCCCCAAAAAATTATGTTTTTACAACTAAACTGTGAATTTGACCGATGGCCCATTGATCTGAACCTTAACAATTTCTAAAACTTTTTTCGACAGCCTGATATCCCGAAAATACACGCTTTCTCTCGTCCAATGGGATACTTTAGACACGGCATCTATTGCATGTCTGTCCGTCCTGGGACAGGGATCCCTCCTCTGTTGCTCTCCCTGAGGTTTCTCCCATTTTTCCCTTTAAACTGTGGGTTTTTTTCGGAAGTTTTTCCTTGTACGATGTGAGGGTCTAAGGACAGAGGGTGTCATATTGATATTCTGTACACACTGTGAAGACCACTGAGACAAATGTAACATTTGTGATATTGGGCTATATAAATAAACATTGATTGATTGATGTGTATAGGTCCTGTTAGGCTATTTGGTTTTAAAAATAAAGGGCCATCAGAACACACCGGAAAACTTGTTTGTTTTTGTCTCGTACTTCAAACTTAAATAATCGTAAATGTTCTACAGAAGTCTATATGGAGGGAAATTATTTACTTTAATCAATTTTTGCTTCAAATAGTATATATATGGGTCCATAACAGATCATTAGGTTACATGCGTGCTGATGTATCTACATGAACATAAATCTGCTATAATATATATAATCACACACACTCATCAGATAAACCTAGCATTTCTCTGAGTTTCCTTGACTCCTTTCCTCAACTTTAACTATTACGCTCATTTAATTTAGTGCGTTACTTTTGTTTTTATCTCCCATTTATCATTATTGCTTTTGTGTGAACGAAAGTGTCTTGGTTTATTTTCGCTTCTCTTTCTTGCTTCAGCTGTCGGGTGGATGCCTTGCTCAAGGACACAGTTACTCATCGTGTGTGTGTGTGTGTGTGTAAGATCCAGTCATTACTGCTGTTACTCAACTGGAACTGGAGATTTCATCACACACACAGACAGTTTATATCCACGGTTGCTATGGAAGTGAGTGTCTGCTTACATACACACACCGACTGTACTCAACCGTAACACTTTAATATGCGTATGTGTCAGTGTGTGTGTGTGTGTGCTTGATCCTCTTTCATTATCTTGTCTTATCTAAACAAAAGGCGCTTTGTTTGTCAGGCTCTACGGATGGAAATGAGGCCCTGAGAGGCAGCGAAGAAATGTTATTCTGTAAGTCTGATTATTATTTACCAAAACCTTAAAAATTGTATTTTATTTTCTAAAAATATCTCAGAATTCTGACTTTCTTTTAATTCCCTAAAAATTCACTTTTGTTCAGATTTAAAAAAAATTCCAGATCATTTTTTTAAAATATTATTAATAACTAAAATTAATTAGATTCATAATTCAAATTCAGTATTTTATTTTGTACAAATGTATAAATATAACACTCTTGCATTTGTGTTGAATTACTTCTTTGGCTCTTGAATTTTAAAGTGCAAAAAGAGAGAAATCAATAAATCACAGTTTATCATTAAAATGCACTGAAGAATGTGCAGTTAGTAAGGAGTGAAACAAAATATATATATATATATATATATATATATATATATACACACACACACACACACTCGCCACGTAAGAAACAGATATTTTAACTGAGAGCTGTACAGACAGGTATCACAGGGATGATGAAGGTGATGAAGATGAAGAAGATGGAGGTCTAGGTGAACTTCCGGATGAAGCGCAGTTTGAGGTACGCGATGGTCAGGAAGCAGAAGGTCATGACGCCCAGAGCCACGTGGTTCTGCCAGAGACCCCAAGTGGACCAATCAACACCCTGATTGTCCAGAAACTCCTCCCCTGTACACCTGCACACACACACACACATTGGAATATACTCTAACCAATCACATCATGTTGCTACTTAAAGTGGACCTATTATGCTATATTTGAATAATATAGTGTAGGACCTTACATATATAAAAGGCATATTTATACTTTTTATTTTTCAAAATACCAAACAGATCATGCATTTTAGCCATTCCTCATTTCGCTCAATTTAACACCGTCTTTGCACGGGCTGATTCTGTGAGAACAGCACCACCTACAGGCCTGGCATATGTACTACAGCGTCTCCAGCGCTTTCGAACGGCAATGTCCGTGGCTGTCTCCTCCTGATTGGTGGAGTTGGCCCAATAGCCGTAGCGCCACTTCTGTGACGTCACAGAAGTGTTCAAATCTGGATCAGTCTGTATCAGATCCTTTGCAGCCCTTTTTTTTTAGATTTGGGTATGGAGGAAAATAGAGGGTTGTGTTTTCTGACACTCGGTGAGTTCCCTGGAACACCGGGGACACATATTCAGGTATCAAAGACGTACAAAAGTGCATTTTGCATGATAGGTCCCCTTTAAAAGAGGGCAGTATGTATGTCCTCTCCGGCTGATGTTCAGGTGTATATCAGTGTGTAGTGTCTCTACTTTAAAGAGTCCTCTCCTGCTGATGTTCAGGTGTAGATCAGTATGTAGTGTCTCTACTTTAAAGAGTCCTCTCCTGCTGATGTTCAGGTGTATATCAGATTGTAGTGCCTCTACTTTAAAGAGTCCTCTCCTGCTGATGTTCAGGTGTATATCAGTATGTAGTGTCTCTACTTTAAAGAGTCCTCTCCTGCTGATGTTCAGGTGTATATCAGTATGTAGTGTCTCTACTTTAAAGAGTCCTCTCCTGCTGATGTTCAGGTGTATATCAGTATGTAGTGTCTCCACTTTAAAGAGTCCTCTCCTGCTGATGTTCAGGTGTATATCAGTATGTAGTGTCTCTACTTTAAAGAGTCCTCTCCGGCTGATGTTCAGGTGTATATCAGTATGTAGTCTCTACTTTAAAGAGTCCTCTCCTGCTGATGTTCAGGTGTATATCAGTATGTAGTGTCTCTACTTTAAAGAGTCCTCTCCTGCTGATGTTCAGGTGTATATCAGTATGTAGTGTCTCTACTTTAAAGAGTCCTCTCCTGCTGATGTTCAGGTGTATATCAGTATGTAGTGTCTCTACTTTAAAGAGTCCTCTCCTGCTGATGTTCAGGTGTATATCAGTATGTAGTGTCTCTACTTTAAAGAGTCCTCTCCTGCTGATGTTCAGGTGTATATCAGTATGTAGTGTCTCTACTTTAAAGAGTCCTCTCCTGCTGATGTTCAGGTGTATATCAGTATGTAGTTTCTCTACTTTAAAGAGTCCTCTCCTGCTGATGTTCAGGTGTATATCAGTATGTAGTGTCTCTACTTTAAAGAGTCCTCTCCTGCTGATGTTCAGGTGTATATCAGTATGTAGTGTCTCTACTTTAAAGAGTCCTCTCCTGCTGATGTTCAGGTGTATATCAGTATGTAGTGTCTCTACTTTAAAGAGTCCTCTCCTGCTGATGTTCAGGTGTATATCAGTATGTAGTGTCTCTACTTTAAAGAGTCCTCTCCTGCTGATGTTCAGGTGTATATCAGTATGTAGTGTCTCTACTTTAAAGAGTCCTCTCCTGCTGGTGTTCAGGTGTATATCAGTATGTAGTGTCTCTACTTTAAAGAGTCATCTCCTGCTGATGTTCAGGTGTATATCAGTATGTAGTGTCTCTACTTTAAAGAGTCCTCTCCTGCTGGTGTTCAGGTGTATATCAGTATGTAGTGTCTCTACTTTAAAGAGTCCTCTCCTGCTGATGTTCAGGTGTATATCAGTGTGTAGTGTCTCTACTTTAAAGAGTCCTCTCCTGCTGATGTTCAGGTGTATATCAGTATGTAGTGTCTCTACTTTAAAGAGTCCTCTACTGCTGATGTTCAGGTGTATATCAGTATGTAGTGTCTCTACTTTAAAGAGTCCTCTCCTGCTGATGTTCAGGTGTATATCAGTATGTAGTGTCTCTACTTTAAAGAGTCCTCTCCTGCTGATGTTCAGGTGTATATCAGTATGTAGTGTCTCTACTGGGACATGTCTCCATGCTTTAATGTTCAAAAAGCTCTTTATTGTTCTCATACTGCAGCAACTCTTTTCACCCTCTGTCTGAAACCAGAGCCCAGTCTGCTCTGATTGCTGAGCTGGCCGGCTCTGTTGTGATTGGTCAACCTGCTTAGAGACGCCTTTTAGCCTATCACATCAGAAAGTCCGTAAATCAGAATTTTCAGAAAAAAGTCAGATGTTTTGAAAAAAGTCAGAATTCTTAGATGTTTTAGATATGTATACTGCCTGCCTCTTTTCACCCTCTGTCTGAAACCTTAGCCTATCACGTACAATGTGTTGGAGCGCTAGCCAATAGGACGCGAGTGTTACATCGTGATGTCACTTTTTTTAGCCTTTGCAGACCATTTACATGCACAGAAGGGAAAACCCCAGAAAGCACAATAGGGCCTCTTTAAATACACATTTGTACTCACGCGATCCCCGGGGGGAAGTTCGTTGTGTTGATGCCGCCGCAGAACTTCAGACCTGTGAACTCGTTAACCTGCAGAGCCTGAAGAGACACGGAGGTATAACAACATATTATACACAGAATATACACTTTAATCTATCACTAAACAACAGTGTGTGTGTGTGTGTGTGTGTGTGTGTGTGTGCGCCTGCGTGCTCACAGCGAGGCCGTATCGTGGGATGCTGAGGTATTTGAGCCATGCGAGCCAGCTGGCGATGGAGGGAAGATTGACGAGAAGACCGGCGAAGATCTGAGGAGAGAAACATTACACAGGTGAGAAAATATAACTGTGTGTGTGTGTGTGTGTGTGTGTGTGTGTGTGTCACCATCATGAAGACGTAGGTGATGGTAATGAAGATGTTGGCGATGGCGACCACCGTCTGGTCGGCGGAGATAGCGAGCGCCATGGCGGTGGCTGTGTAGGCCACCATGGTGACGGTGAACATGAAGGTGAAGAAGGCCGCCACCGTGGGCTTCAGACCTGTGAGGGAGAGGAGATCAAATAATGTTAATAAAAATGGCTACAAACAAATTAGATAAAGGTGCTAACAGGACGAAGCACTAAAAGGGATATTAGGGTGGAAAGAAGGGCAGTTGCGTCTACATTTAAATGAATTGTTGTTATTATTATTTTTTATTATGGAATCATTTACTGAAAAAAAAATGCAATCCACTTTTAATAATGATTTTAAATATTATTATTTTCTTCTGTATTCATTTTTATTTTATAAATAAAATTCATATGAAAATAAAATAAATTATTTGTATTATTTTTTAAGTATCGATTAATCGTTAGGCCTATAAAACATACAAAAGAGTCCAAATATAAAGACTTCAAATAGTTTAATTCATTCAACTTGCAATCAAGATTTAAATTGACAATATTGAAAGAATGTATGTACCTTTCGGGACCTTTATTTAAATTATTTATAATTTGTTATTATAGAATCATTTATCTAAATACATTTTCTGTCCACCCCACGTTTATAAATTATTTTAAATATTATTATTTATACTTCAACTAATATTTGTGGGATTATTTAATATTTTTAAATTTTTAAATACACGCATTGTAAATACAAATTCACAAAGAAAGAAAATGAAAATGTAATTATTTAGTTTATTTTTGGGATGTATGCCTTAATTGTAACTCCTATAAAATATCCCAAATTAATTTGACATTCAATTAAAAAAGTAATGTACCTTTCGGGACCTTGAGAAGGCGTTTTGCCATAAATCACGACATTAAAAACTCAAATATTAAAATAGTTAATGAATAGTTTGGGTATATTTAAAGCCGAGTGTGTGTTGGACGCACCGATCATGAAGTAGGAGACGCAGCTGAACACGATGGCAGGGATCATCCTCAGAGTGATGATGTCTGACAGCATCTTACACAGGAAGTACACCGACACACGGTAATACCCGCTGATGTACTCGTGACTGAGGAGGAAAACACACAGAGGGTTATTAACAGGAACATTTAAATATAAATCCCCGTCTGTTATGTCCAGAGGTGGGAAGTAGTGGAGTACAAATACTTTGTTACTGTACTTAAAGGTGGGGTCGGTCATTTTGGAGAAACCAGCTCGAGTGCGCTAGAATTAGAAAATACACAACCGGAACAAATCTGCCACTTCCTCACAGAGCCCCTCCCCCGACACACACATGACCAATGAGGGCAGAGATCAGTGTGTGCCCCGATGGAAGGCTGACGGCAGGTAGGCCGTCCAGTTACTTTAGCCGGCTCAGATGATTGGTCGAGCTTTTTACAGCGTGCTTCCACTGATGATGTTTTCATGGATTTATTGTCAAAGCACTTCAGATATTCATTGCCATCGGGATGTTGAGAGCATTGCTATTAATATTATTGGGGTTTTATGGGGTTTCAGTTTTTTATGATTAGTAGGTTGGGGGCGGGGAGACCTCAGAGAAGGTTCTGACTGGACTGACTGGTTGAGCAGAGTTGGGATAACCCTGAATTAGATTAGAACATTTTAGAAATATAAGGAATGACCTCTTGGTTTTATAAACCGTCTTGTAACTTCTTCATCCATTTTTGGATCTCTCCGGGGTTTTCTTTTAAAACCCTAAACCCCCCCTTGGGCTTGGTCCCTCCCCTCTCCCTCTGCGGATCTAAGGTCCGGTAGAGGGGGATGGGGCACAGAGCAGGGGAGTGCATCTGACGGAGAGATAGGTCGTTGTGCTCTATCTCTGCTTCTTATCCCACATGTTCACCCTGGACTAGAGGGGAAGCGTTCTTGGAAGCCTTTCAGCTCCGTTTCTCACTATATTCTTCCTACCCCGTTTACCTTGAACTATTCTAGGAGAGTGTTGACGTTGACTCGTTGGGCCTTTCCTCCTGTACTTGTTTGTTCCCCAGTTCTTTCCTTTAACTGAATCTCGGGCTGCAGTCGGATAGTTTAAAAAATCAGCTCCTAAGTTCTAACCCTATCGTCTATTCCTTGACCTCTGAGTGAAAGGTCACGGGGTTAAGGGATAGTGGATAGGAGACTTCAAAAGGACTTAGGAGAAGAGACTGCGGTACTTTAGAGAATCCGAATGCACTTTCACTATCCGACGTGTTTATGATGCGCCAGCGGACGTCATTGTGTGCGTCTGCTGCTGTGGGGAAACCATGGAAACCACAGTTTTCTATACAGCGGACTACAACATGGATGTTCAATAAGAACGAGGGACTGCTGTGAACTCATCTAGAGACTCTGCACCGTGCTCTGATGCTGCTGCTTTGCTTTATGAACGTGGACAACAGAGAAACATATTCTTCAGGACCAAAGCTGGAACTGAGATAAAAAAGGAAAGTGAAACGTATTCTCGTCACCCTCTCCCTCCGGTCCACATTAATACCAATGATCCCAATACGTATGATTGATGAACTAAAGATCTTAAATCAATACAGATGTATTTATTATAAACGTTAGTCCTTAACATCTATCACTGTGTATATCACCATTCAAACATCTTTTAGAAGTTGAACAAACCCCACAGCTCAGTGAAGACTGAAATGTTGACTTTATTTGATAATTTCAGTGAAAACTAACGTTCATATTTCTCTCTTTGATTATAATACTGATGAACGTTCAGAACAAAGCACTTTGTAACTTACCACCTATGTTTTAAAAAGCTTAATAAGCACCGTAACTTTCATGATATCATTTCTCCGTCATAATCGTTTTTTTCCGTGAACGGCCGACTGTTGAGTGACGGCACATGCTGCGGCTGCAAGGCATTGTGGGGCAGCATGTTCGCTTCTCCTGCCGGTTAGGGAGGTCCTGTGGTTCCTAAGCTAAAGGAGGTTATAAAGGAAGTTTGAAACCTCCTTTCCTTTCATTCTCATCATTCTAGAGAATTCGAACGGCACTTATCATGGCTGCCACTGAGGGACTTCCGGGTCATTTCACTCCTTTAGGAAGGTTCCTAAGCTAAATGGACTATTCGACTTCAGCCTAGGAGAGGGCACTCAGGCCTCTCTACTTCCTGCTTTTGACTAGTTTAGTTTTTCACCCCCTTTCCCTTGAACTCATTTATACAGGGTTTATACAGTGCATTTACGTAGTGCCTCTCGGCGTGTACTTGGACTTTCTGTCTCTTTGGAGAGTGCTAGTACGTTGGACACGTTGGGCCTTCTCAATGTTGTCCCTCTTCACCAGTATCCCATGTCCCCTCTTCATAATTTCCACTCTATTCTAAGGGGAAGCACGATGGTGCCTTTTCATTTCAGTTTCTGGCTTTGTGTTTCTTCACCTCTTACTCGTTTCATATTCAGGAGAGTGCATTCACGTCGTCACGTTGTGCCTCTCTTCCTCTGTTTCTGGCTGTTCTTTTCATCCCCTTATTTCTCTGAGAAGAGAAGAAATACTATTCTAAAAAGGAGCTGACACATGGTGTCTTCACTTGTACACTTGAGGGGTCAGAGTTCAAATGGTGAGGGATTCCATGAGCGGTATGCGCCGGCCTGTGCCTTTACTTCTAATAGAACTGCTCGGGTCTTGATAGATTGAGTGGGAAGTTCATGAGATCTTTCTAGAGAGTTATCAAGAATAACTTGTATCCAATGACCTTCTCCCTCTCTGTCTGTGTCTGTGTCTTCTCCTGTTCCGATTAACCCAGCCACATCTTTGTTCTTGTTTTGTATCGATATCTACGCCGGGATCCGGAGTCGAGGCTGATCCTCTTGCTGTAGTCCTGTGTCCTGGATCCTCTATCCTGAGTTCTGGATTAAGTCGTGGACTTCGGGTCGTGGCTGAACCTGTCTCTGCGGTCCTGCCTTGGGTCTCGTCATGCTGCTTCCCTGATGGCTTCCTCAGGACTGTAGCTGACATCCTCGTGGATTCATCTTCTTATTACAGACACATGCATTTCCTAACATTCGGTCTATTTGCTGTAAAATGTATTATCTCTTGGATTTACACACGCCATCTATCGCAGTCTGTCCGTCCTGGGAGAGGATCCTCCTCTGCTGCTCTCCCTGAGGTTTCTCCATGTTCCCTTTAAACTGTGGGTTTTCTCTGGAAGTTTTTCCTTGTACGATGTGAGAGTCTAAGGACAGAGGGTCTAAGGTCAGAGGGTCTAAGGACAGAGGGTCTAAGGACAGAGGGTGTCGTTTTTCTGATACTGATATTCTGAACAAGCTGTGCTGTTGTATTTGCTGTAAAGTGTCTCGAATGTAGGCTATTTTTATTATATGTTCAGCACTTTGGCTCGACCAAACATCGTTTATAAATGTGCTATATAAATAAAACTTTATTTGATTTAACAAAAAGTGTATCTGAAGTGAATTACCTACCCCACCTTTAAGTACATTTTTCTGGTATCAGCACTTTACTCCGCGACTTTTTACTTTGACTTCTCACATGTTGAACCCAAATACCTGTACTTTCTACTTCTTACATGTTGAACCCAAATACCTGTACTTTCTACTTCTTACATGTTGAACTCAAATACCTGTACTTTCTACTTCTTACATGTTGAACCAAATACCTGTACTTTCTACTTCTTACATGTTGAACCCAAATACCTGTACTTTCTACTTCTTACATGTTGAACTCAAATACCTGTACTTTCTACTTCTTACATGTTGAACCCAAATACCTGTACTTTCTACTTCTTACATGTTGAACTCAAATACCTGTACTTTCTACTTCTTACACGTTGAACTCAAATACCTGTACTTTCTACTTCTCTCATGTTGAACCCAAATACCTGTACTTTCTACTTCTTACATGTTGAACCCAAATACCTGTACTTTCTACTTCTTACATGTTGAACCCAAATACCTGTACTTTCTACTTCTTACATGTTGAACTCAAATACCTGTACTTTCTACTTCTCACATGTTGAACACAAATACCTGTACTTTCTACTTCTTACATGTTGAACTCAAATACCTGTACTTTCTACTTCTTACATGTTGAACTCAAATACCTGTACTTTCTACTTCTCACATGTTGAACTCAAATACCTGTACTTTCTACTTCTTACATGTTGAACCAAATACCTGTACTTTCTACTTCTTACATGTTGAACCCAAATACCTGTACTTTCTACTTCTCACATGTTGAACTCAAATACCTGTACTTTCTACTTCTTACATGTTGAACCCAAATACCTGTACTTTCTACTTCTCACATGTTGAACTCAAATACCTGTACTTTCTACTTCTTACACGTTGAACCCAAATACCTATACTTTCTACTTCTCACATGTTGAACCCAAATACCTGTACTTTCTACTTCTCACATGTTGAACTCAAATACCTGTACTTTCTACTTCTTACATGTTGAACCCAAATACCTGTACTTTCTACTTCTTACATGTTGAACCCAAATACCTGTACTTTCTACTTCTTACATGTTGAACTCAAATACCTGTACTTTCTACTTCTCACATGTTGAACCCAAATACCTGTACTTTCTACTTCTTACATGTTGAACTCAAATACCTGTACTTTCTACTTCTCACATGTTGAACTCAAATACCTGTACTTTCTACTTCTTACATGTTGAACTCAAATACCTGTACTTTCTACTTCTTACACGTTGAACTCAAATACCTGTACTTTCTACTTCTTACATGTTGAACTCAAATACCTGTACTTTCTACTTCTCTCATTTCCCAAACAGCTGGTTCCTTTAGTCTGAATGTGTGTCTGGTGCGTGATCATTATTCTTTAGAGTCACTGCGTGCCTATTGATTGGAACACGATCCGTGTATCCATCACTTCCTGGTCTTCTCTAAAGAAGAGGGACCAATGGAAACGTTGTCATGTTGCCGTTGGTCACCATGGAAACATTCATTAGCTAACAATGACATTATTGTTCTATTGATATAAAGGGAGGTCAGGTACTCTTTAAAGCAGCTGCTAGCTATGGGTACTTTCTACTGAAGGACACTTCAAAGCCTCTTTACTTTCACTTGAGTAAAGAAGTTTAGTCAGTACTTCTACTTTCACCAGAGTACTTTTAAACACGAGCATCTGTACTTCTACTTGAGGAAAGGATGTGTGTACTTCTACTTGAGGAAAGGATGTCTGTACTTCTACTTGAGGAAAGGATGTGTGTACTTCTACTTGAGTAAAGGATGTGTGTACTTCTACTTGAGTAAAGGATGTGTGTACTTCTACTTGAGTAAAGGATGCGTTTAGACTCACATGAAGAGTTTCCTCTCGGTGATGAAGAGCTCTGCAGACGACAGCGAGCTGAAACACTGATTTATTGTCACGAAGAAGAGGGCGCCCATCCTGAAACACAACATATATTTACTGTAATCCAGCACGTTATACGTATATATTATCTACTGATATAAACACAGTATAGCTACCTGTTCTGAAGTCCACTCGCATCGTTCTTCACTCCGAAGAAAATTAATCCGACGATCAGAGCGAGGAACAGAGTGACTGCTATCTGAGGAGCAAAACAGAGATAATGGATCGATTAATAGATACATAATTTATATAAATAATAAATCAATTAATCCTGTAATTAAAGCTCTGATAAAAGCCAGGCTTCTTTAAAAATAAATACATATGGTTTTATGCATTATTTACATTTTTCTATTCACTTGTATCATCATTTATTTTGCAATTATGACTGTTTTTATTGCTTTTAAATCTAGTTGATTACATTTTAATGATTGTTATTGTCTTTGGTGGAATCGTAAAGGCAGTGAAACTCAGAAAAAGTGGTGAAAAATATTTAAAAAGTAGCATTTTAAACAAAAAATATACAGTGTATCTGAGGCTGCAGTTCCTCTAGCGGCCACCAGGTGCTGCTCAAACCACGCGTTTGGCCGTTATGAGACCGTTTAAGAAGATAAGATAAGAAGTACTTTATTGATCGTTGCAGCTACATAAAAAAATACATATATTTAGATAATATTCTATTTATATTTTAAATCTATATATATGTGTTACCTGAGCAACGGAGGTCTGCGGGTTCAACAGGAGGTTCTGGAAGGTTCTCTTGAGAACCCATCTGAACTGAGTGAAGAAACCGGTCTTATAGGTGATGGTTCTGGAGCGAGAGGAGGAGGAAGACTTCTTACCCTCCGTTATCCTCTCTAAAGGGAGAGGGGGAGGTCAGTGTTGATTGGGTTGATTATTAATTGTCAGATTTAACTCTACAGTAGATTCCCCGTGTGTGTGTGTGTACTAGCATTACTATACTTGTGGGGACCTACATCTGTTTACATAGTCACGTGTGGGGGACTCGCCTCCCTTATGGGGACAAATTGGAGGCCCCCATAAGGGGGAATCATTAATTTTAGGGTGAAGACTTGGTTAGGGTTAGTTAGGCATGTGTTGGTTATGGTTAAGGTTAGGCTCGTAGTGTGTGTATGTGTGAGTGCGTGTGTGTGTGTGTACCCAGCTCTGCTCTGGTCTCTCTGTATTGACTGCTCTTCCTATATTCCAGCACCAGTTTATCTTCAATCCCGTGCATTGACGAGGACGACACGTCAGAGTCTGGAGGAAACAAGAAATAATCATCACAAGGAAATACAACACAAGTGTATTTATATTTACACCACACACCGACACACCGACACACACACCCTTCTTCTTTGCTGTTCAGGGCCAGAGCCGCAGCGCTGGAGTCTCCGTTGATGATGTCCAGGAAGAAGTCAGCCGGGTTGTTGTGGGGCTCACAGGTGTACCCTGGGAAATGTAGTTCCAAACACAATCACAATCCTCTCTTTCATGTTTTCGGTTACTTTGGATTTCTTTTGACCTGCCTACCGATTTCAGAGAAGTAGTCCAGAGCGGTCTGAGCCGAGCCGTGGTACACCTTTAGAGAGGAACGAGGTCATGTGTTCATTCATTTCATTTCACTACGTAGAATATTATAGAAGCCGATGTGTTTTTAAGAGAATAATAAAATGGGCAGAAAAGAAAGATGAACCAGATGTGAGACAAAGTGAAGCAAGGAGGTAGAACATGACAGTATAGACCTGTTTCCCGTGCACCAGCAGCGTGAGGCTGTCGAACAGACGGTAGATCGAGTATCTGGGCTGGTGGATGGAGAGGATGATGGTGCGCCCGCTGTTAGCCATCCTGCAGAAACAAGAACGGAAGAAAGGTTCCTACCTGGTCACAGACACAGTACGAAGCCGTATGAAAGCCTTTTTTGGGTAAAAACCAGGAGAAGTGAATCTGAGATGAAAGCATAGCCGCGGGAAGTAGGGGTGCTGGGGGTGCTGCAGCACCCCCTGTTGGCGAGTGGTGTACATTTGAAAAACTGAGTGACCACCTAAATAAAAATGATTAAACTGCATAAAATAGTTATGATTTTACTTAAAATAAAATGAGCTGTATACAGTAGCATATCATAGTCATAGTATATATTTGTATCGGTCAGGTGGCTTGAATTTTCCAAATAAATAAAATCCGAGTCATCTAGGTCGTAGGTCGTGGGAGAGACGTAATTGACGCGACACACACACTGCAGACTGACAACTTTCTAGAATGGCGCAAAAAAGGATTTTGGATTTTTTTCTCAAACAAACAACGCAATAAAAAGAGTGGACCACCAGCTACTCCTCAGCCCACCACCTCTACAGCTAGATGACACAGAAGAGACGGACACATCTGACACATGTCCACAGTAACATTTTGGACAATGTGGATGTATCTGCTCTCATGAGGGTCTTCATTAGCGCCACCCCAGGCTACATTTGGAGTTTTGTGAAGCCCCACACAAGGTAAGACGATATTGTTCCTTTAACGCTGCTGCCGCTGTGTTTTGCCTGGTCAATCAGTTAAAATTGAATTCCTAGTTTTATTAATATTGTAAATAATATTTTCTGACTATTTGTAATGTTATGTAGGTTTGTAAGACCCATAGTTAGCATGTGGGCATGTGCAGCTGTTGCTAAGTGATGTAGGTCTATAATGGTTTATTAAGCCTAACAGTTGAGGCGAGACACCCCAGGTGAATAGGGTAATTTCTCCAAAATGACCTACAATAAGGCAATTGTTTCTTGTATTACAAGTTTTCTGAATATGCAAATTACCATTATCTCATTAAATATGCACATATTTTAACACATTTCAGGAACCGAAATCTGAACTTTGGATAAAGCCAGGTTCAAAATTCTCGTTTCATTTTGTAGTCATATTAGTATCCAAGGCTTTTACAGAAGGTATTTTGGATATCTCTTTTCATCACTCCATAAATCAGAAAATACTGTCAACAGCCCTAAAATATCAATTTCCGCCATGTTTCTAGGTATAACATCTTATATAATTCAGGCTATGAGTGATATATGAACAAACCCTTCTGTAAAAGCCTTCATAATATTGATAGGAATATAACTGGAAGGTTTGGTGTCTCTACGTGCTACTGAAGTTGACATTTCAGACTCAGACCTTTAAAGATTGCAGTGAGGCGCTAGCTGAACCCTCCTGTTCTCTGGATGACAGCTCGCGCCTCGACGCACTCCATGAAGGTATTTCATGTTCGGGGTCATTTGTTTTTTGTATAACCTTGCTTCGTGCAAGTGACAATTGTTGTCGTCTTCTCTGTGAACGTTTTTTTCGCCGTTCTTTTGCCATTTTGAGATTTCAATTTCTAGCGGAAAGCTAACCAGGAAGTGTTTTAGCACACCACGTGACGCATCTGAACGAATCACGTTGTCAGAAATTGAAAACCAGCCAATGAGATTTCGTTTCTTGGTTTAAGACCCCTTTGTGCTTTCGCGATTGGTTGCTGATACAAAGGAAATGACCATATTTGGATCCGATGAGATTGTGTAGGAGAGACGGAGCTTTCCCAGCGATATCTCTGTTGCCATGGTGACCCACAGCGGTCGCGGTACTTTATGTTACGTTAGAATGCTAACTTTTGGTGAATTTAGGAGAAATCTACAGACGCAAATAGACAAACTATAGTAAAATAAACACTTAAATGTGTATTTTGTACGTTTTCAAATTTATTGAACTGGTGATCACAGTTTGACAGCTATAGGCCTACAGCTTTCATGTGTGGAGGCGATTCACAATCAGGCCAGCTGTAGAGAAGACCCTCTCAGCTGGAACGCAGGTTGCGGGTATAGCAAGGTATAGCATGTATATAAGTTTAATTTGGCAGAGTTTGACCTCTACACCGCACTCACTAACCTGGTCGAAATATTTCCACACTCCTTTTTGACGCCATGTCTGTTGTGTAGGACTCTTCTTGGAGTGTAAATAATTACCGGACTATGACTGGTAAAATATGTTGAATACCGGCAAAACTAAATCTCTCCAGTCAAAATGTCTATGTACTTTGCCGCCACACACGGTTGCCAAGCAGCGCTTATTGTTGTTACGGCTGGCACTCATGTGTCGCGAGTGTTGACAGGGGGCGGGGGAGCACGCTCATGAACTGTTAGCGCCGGAACCTAGCAACGGCTGCGGAGCGCATTTGCGCCACATTTGGGCGTAAGATGAGGTTTGAGTCTGCGTGATCTGCGTGTAGGGAGGGGCAGCAGCCGTATCATTGGCTAGAACCAGCTAGATCTGATGGATTTGGACATAAACGCGAGTGAAGTATAACCGGACACGAGAGAGAGATCAGCACCTGCAGCTCTGCCCGCTGTGAGGGGACCGGTGAGCGGAGCAAAACACACCTTTAGACGTCACCTAACACATTTAGCTATGGCGCTGTCGTATACATTGAATTATTCAATTTGATAATATGTAATCAACTTAGGCATCACTCCCAAAAAACTAATAAAAAAACAAAATTTATAAAAAAATGAATAACTCATTCGAATACCTGAATAATTTCGAATATTCGATTAATCGTTCCCATCCCTAGTACTTGCGTACCATGCTGCGAATGGATCTGGCCCTTCCTACATCCAGGACATGGTTAAACCGTGCACCCCAGCACGTGCACTCCGCTCTGCATCAGCCAAACGGCTCGCTGCACCCTCGCTGCGAGAGGGACCCAAGTTCCCATCAGCAGAAACACGTGGGTTTGCTGTCCTAAGCGTCAGCTAAATGCAGTGTGCGTGTGCGTGTGTGTGCGCGCGTGTGTGCGCGTGTGCGTGTGTGTGTACCTCTTCAGCAGCAGCAGTACAGAGTTAGCGGTGCTAGCATCCAGCCCAGTAGTGGGTTCGTCCAGGAAGAGGACGGGGGGGTCGATGATCAGCTCCATGCCGATGTTCGTCCTCTTCCTCTCTCCCCCCGAAATACCCCGGATCAGCTGAGTGCCCACCTGCACACACACACACACACACACACACACGTAAACTAACCACTTTATCTCTGAGAACATTACGGTTTTCCCCCATAAATGTTCGACCGAGTCTCGGTGAATATCTCTATTTGTATCCAAGAATAGTTCAAAAGGGTGTTTCCCATAAATGTGGTAGATCTGGTTTCATAACTTCATCAGGATTCGCCTGTAGATTTGGATCCTTTTATCATTCTTAGTTTTGTTTGGCATTTAAAACGATATGTTCCCATTATAGCTTTCTGCATTCGTTTATTTTTTGATTGTACTCCTTCCTCCTCCTCCTCCTCTCCCCCCCTCCTCCTTCCTCTTCCTCCTCTCCCCCCTCCTCTTCCTCTTCCTCCTCCTCTCTCCCCCCCCCTCCTCACCCTGGAGTTGGCCACCCGTTCGAGCCCCAGCTCCTGGATCAGCTTCTCCACTTTCTGCTCCTTCTCCTCCTGAGAGACGGAGGCCGGCAGCCGGAGCGCCGCCGAGAAGGTGAAGTTCTCTCTGACGGTCAGAGTGCCCATCACCACGTCGTCCTGAAGGAGCATGGAGAAGAACGTGAAGAAGAAGCATGGAGAAGAGGCACGGAGAAGAACGTGGAGAAGAAAGCATGGAGAACACGGAGAAGAACGTGAAGAAGAAACATGGAGAATGATCAGAACCAGAACTAAAACAAACCCCGTTAACCCCGCTGTGAAGAGGAGAGGAGAGAGAGAGAGGAGAGAGGAGAGAGGAGAGAGGGAGAGAGTGCACATCAGCAATTCATTTCATTGAAAATGCACGGACACAGTTCTCGAGACAGTCACCATAAATCCCATTGGTCACTCTCATGGTGGCGCGAGAGGGCAGTGTTGTAGTCAAGTCACCAATTCACGAGTCCAAGTCACCCTCGAGTCACCACTCTTCGAGTCCGAGTCACCAAGGGAGAGTCGTAGTCGAGTCCGAGTCATCATTACCTGTGTTCGAGTCCAAGTCCGAGTCACAAGTCTTCATGTATTAATCTTCGTGGATATATGTTTTGAAATGTAGCTGCTCCTCTACATTGCTGTTATCCTGTCTATTGAACTGCTGTGAAGCGAGTTTGGCTACAATTCTGTAATAGGTGCTATACAAATATAAAGCTTATTTCTAATATTATATATATAAATAAACTATATTTAAAATGAGTTACCTTTTAGAGAAGTGATTTATTTGTATGCCAATATTTTCCTATGGTAAAGTTTTCGTTTTGCACTTTTATTTTGACAGTAATAAGATCGGGACTCTTATTTTGAAGGAACTTTTACGGGTTAAATCAGTTTACAGATAAAGATTTATCCCCAGAAAGCACATGGCTACTTAGCATGCAACATGACGTCATTCTGCATGCTAAGTACAGTATGTGCTTTCGTTATCGGCTGAATCTTTATTTATTGATTAGATCACGTTACTCTGATGATAGTGCTCAAGACAGCCTGTATGTCTGAACTCGATCCTTAGAGGAATGTGTTACGGAGCCTTCTCTTCTATATTGTTTCCACATAACGAGCATTTTGCTCTTTTCATGTGCAGAATGTGTGAAAGCATACAGCACGATGCGGGGTGTGTCTGTAGACATCTCTAGACTGGAACAGCGGGGCCCAGTACGTGAACTCGCCATACAGGATAGAGGACATCAGACTCCAGAGAAAATGTGCTCGAGTCCGAGTCCAAGTCGGAGCGTCAATGTACGAGTCGAGTCCGAGTCATCGTGGGGGGGGGAATTCACGAGTCCGAGTCGCGTCAATCAGTGCGCGAATCCGAGTCGAGTCACGAGTCCCGAAAATCGGCACTCGAGTCCGACTCAAGTCCGAGTCCAGGACTCGAGTGCTCCATCTCTGCGAGAGGGAAAGTCAGATTATCATTAATGTCACTAGGGTTCATCCTCTGGAAACCATGAATGTTTGTAGACGCCTGATTGGCTCCTGCAGTTCTACTTCCTGTCTGACCTCCTCTCACCTGCACCACGTATCCCGACAGACACTTGAAGTTTGGAGGCTGGTGAACTCCGTCGATCAGAACCTCTCCGGAGAGCCCGGCCGGGTCCTTCCTCGCCGCCAACACGTCCAGAAACCTGATGTGGGGACATTCAAGTCAGAGGGCTGATTGGACACGTATTCTACTGACACTTTGGATTTGTTTAACAAACCGTTCTTCTTGCATTTCACATATTTTCCGCTTATTTTTTAAATATATTTTACTCATAGTTTTTGGGATAGTTTACCACATTTCACGCTCATACAACGTATTTTAATAATAATTTGTATTTTTCACATTATTTTCGGCAATTATTTTAAGACATTTTCTGGATAATCCTTCCCATATTTTAGTTATATGTTATTTTACGAAATGTCTTGCAGTAATTATTTATTAATTTGAATAATAAAAATAGCTTCCCTACCATGTAAAGGAACACGTGATCCTTGAGTGCATCACCAGCTGCAGATGCGTGCTTTCCACCGGATGAAAACTAAAGCATTTCCCTCTGAGATGTCGGGTTGTCGAAGTTTAAATTAGCATATGAAGTATTAAAGTTCAGTTCAGACTCACGATGATTTCCCACTTCCTGTTGCTCCCATGATGGCGTTCAGTCCCGGCTTCATGAGGCCACTGAGGGAGAAAATAACAAACAGTTTAGAAATGTGAGAAAAGTTCATATAATTGAAACTAAACACCGTACGTGCCAACAGTTCTGTAGAGTCCGTTTGTATATAACATTACTGCTTCTTATTACTACATTATATGCGTATTGTGCTCATGAGATTGCTATGACTATAGAATAAATAGACACAAATCACTAATCCCAGGTTCGGATGGGTGAGATGCAACGAGGGGAATAGTCAGAAGAAAGTTTGGCTTGCAACATTGAAAGTAGCAAGGTCGCGTGCAGAGACGAGAGAACACAAAGAACAGCATATCGCGCCGGCCTCGACCCCGCAGAGCTAGGAAGCAACATTATGGTTTCCCGCTATATCTGAAGAAACGTGCGCGAAAACTAATTAGCATGATGGCGCCAGAGGAGGGAGGGACTTCCACAGGCCGGCCGAATGCTGATTGGAGGATCGTGTTGCCAAGAGACTCCGAGTCTGCCCACCGACCAAAGAGAACCAAGTCTAACCCGCGGTATCTCTTCAGCTAGTCTTGACCAATCATAAATGTACGGGCAACGTCCTGTCGCACGAGGTTCGAGGCTCTTGACGGATTTGGTGGTTACAGATTACCATTATTGTCTGTGATTCCAAAGCCGTGACGAGTCCTTGGCCAAGTGATATATATCTGTTGCTCTCTTTACAAGAAATAGTTACTTAGAAGTTATCCGTATTTTCTGGAATTCTGAACCCAACAGTTCCCCTTTGTTCCCAGTCTTTGTGCTAAGCTAAGCTAACAGTCTGCTCTCATATTGCCGACTCATCTCTAAAGTCATGTTTTGTTTAACGTGACGCGGCAGTTTCACTTCTGTGTTTCTCCGCGGGGAACTTTGTGATTGCAGATATGAAATCGAGAACATTTGAGGAACTGACTTTTTTTGGTTTTTTGGTTTTTGTGGAAAAGTTTGATTCGTCTTTTGGGGTTTTTGCCGACTCTGGATGAAGACTTAGGAAATCAGCAACGCATACCATGACTCGGCAGTTTTGAAGATGGTTCTCTCTTCCTTTTTTATTCCCAGCAAACTGAATTGATGTTTTGTTTTCATTGAAACTGTTTGATTTGTCTTTTAGCACGTTTAATAAGATTTTTCAAGACCTCTGTTTTTACCCTTAAGTCCTCGCCTTAAACACTTTTTACTTAACTAAGGGAACCTTCGAAAGACTATTTAGTTACTAATTTATAGAGATGTTACAGCCGTCTGTTGACTTGTACTCTCTCCTGTTAACGTCTCTCTGACTTGGCCTATAAATGGTCACATGTTGGTGGAAATTGCCCACAAATGAAGTCAGGATGAAAAGATGACAGAAACCACTTTGTTAAGAACAAACATATATAAAAGAATGGGTTACAAAATGAGGCATCAAACCGGAAAGAAAAAGCATTACAAAATACTGAAAAAATGCCAAAGGTTGCGTATAGATGGTTAAAACAAGCAGGCTAAGTCCATAGGAGGAAAGCAGGGATGTTTTTCTAATCAAAATTCAAAAGTAATTGTGTTTTATGCAGAATAATAAAAGACAGTAAATATAATTGTACGGCTGCACACGCTCTGAATTTCTATAAAAACACTCTGAACCTTCAGCTTTAGTCAATGATTACACACTAATAAAACAGCGAATACCACCCTCTGTACGCCACACACACACACACACACACACACACTGCACTTTGATCATGTTCATAACGCACCATTATGAAAGGTTTCATAACAGATCATAACGACAGGGAGCGTCTGAAGTCAGGTGATTGTGTTGCAGCTAATATAAATATATGTTGACCTCTGTGAGCTCGGAAGAAAGCAAATATGCTTTCCAGCTCTTAGATTTAGTGAGGGTTGCTTACACATCGACACACTACAGCGTGAAGGATCGAGCAAAGCAACGCTGTAGTTATGCTCAACAACTGGAGGTCGATCAGAGAGCAACGACCTCCATGCTTTAAAACATGTGTTGTGTAATCTAGGTTTTGGACTTGGTGAGGCTGTTCTTAAAACAGAGGGTCTGAGTAGTGGCGGCCGGCCAATAGGGGGCCGCCCCACCTCTTCCCACATACAATAAAAAAATATATATTTAAAAAAAATATATTTAAAAAAGAAAAGGTAAATATCATACAATTGGTATCACAAAAATGTATAATCTACAATAAAATCTCGTTTAAAAATTGTGTTACGATGTCTAAAGTTACTGATAAGTCACCTGTTTCCTGCCTGGCCTTGCCCATGGCATTAGTTTATCATTACGGGGCAGAGCCCCCGAGCCAAACAGCAGCAACCAGCACGTTGCAAAAGTCTCAATAGTAAACTGTGCCGCCGAAACATAATTTCAGCCAATCAGCGGCGTCAAATATTGTGGTCACGAGAGAGGTCCCGGCTCACGTTGGCGCTCACGTTGGCACCCACGTTGCTTACGTGCGTTGACCCGAGTTGTTTTTTAGACTCGTGAGTGACCAAGGTGATGAGAATGGCTTCGTGTGCAGGTGGAGTCGCCGGACCTCGGTCCGCACCCAATTCCGTGCAAGAGCTACTCTCCAATCCTTTCGAAAGGAGAAGTTTGGGAGATAAACTGTTGCTTAAAGACCTTGGACCGGACCAACCCGATTTGTATATATCGCAGCAAGCTCGTGAAAGTCAAAACGTATCAACGAGGCTTCTCACGTAGCTGGTACACCAGAAAGGCTAGCTGGATGCAAACAGGTAAATGCTGTCTTTTGTTTCCCATGCTTGCTCTTCAAACAGCCGGGGACAGATACGATGTGCCCGTGGACTGTGACGGGGGTAAACGATATGAAGCATTTGTCCAAAAATTAAAAAGCACGAGTGCACGAAGTAACATATGACAAGTACATTCAAGCTAGCCATGCTTGGCAAAGCTAACATAGCATAACAACATCAGCCGTTAGCCTGTTAGCCCTCAGAGCTCACAGCTCTTCATATCTGTTCAGAAACTAGCAAAAGTGAAACAAGTACAAACCACAGACTGCCTGTGTCATGGAGAATACAGTCGCTGGTTTATTTATGTCTGTAGGCCGTTGTTGTGAGTGTGGACGGTCGGAGAATATATAACGTTAGCTTAGCCAAGCTCCATTTAGAAAACACGCATTCTAAAAGGTGTTTCGCCTGCCGTCTGTCTGCAGACAAAGCATTAACTCATGGTTTTTACTAACCCGTATCAGTGTGTTGTTACTTCGGCATCATTTTGAAACGTGATTCATTAAATCACGATTAAATATGTTCATCTTGTTGTAGTCGTAGCCCCCTTGCCAGCGATTCTCTCTAGTTTAGCATGCTCAGCCCGACTCAGCCTGGTTGTTCCTGGCCCTAGAACCACGATTTTATGGGGCCTGAAAACTGTGAATTAGGACCCGCTAGCCGGTACTAGGCCAAGTGGAAACGCAAACAAAAACGGTCGCCGCACGGCTCGGCACGCTTAAAGCGAGGAAACGCGCCATTACATCACCAGAAGTCCTAATTTAAGGGGTCATTTCTCCCAAAAAAAAACTGTTTTACTCACTATATCAACAGCCCCACCAAAAATATGTTACCGTCAATCTCATGGTGGCGCTAGAGGGAAAGTCAGATTATCATTAATGTCTCTAGGGTTCATCCTCTGGAAACCATGAACGCTTGTACCAAATTTTGCGCCAATCCAATCAAAGTTCGTGCAAATCCATCAAGTAGTTACATTTTACAAACAAAAACTTGTGGCACGAGTGGAAAAGTCTAAGAACATCCAACAGTTGCTACCCTCTGGGAAACATGAGTACCAATTTCTACGCCAATCAATGCCGTGAATATGGAGATTTTCGACAGGATAAGTAAAATATTTGACTTGTTTTTGGAGGGAAATTGGTAGGATGTATGCTCTTAGCAACGTGACAAAGCGCCACTTTTCATGTAAATCCATCGAGTAATCGTTAAGACGTTTCCCTAAGAACTAAAACTGGAAACCATATGTTGGCACTGGAGTCAGAGAAACACGAAAGTCTCTGCGGTCTGTCCTCTGGGAGAGCATCCTGCCGCTCAGCTGTTTGTTGCTTTAAGCTGAGATTCATTGTTTTACAACACGCTCCTGGAGGTGTGCGTTTGTCACAGGGAAAAGGTTCGTTTCTGGACAAAGAAAACCTCCTTCCTTTGCCTCCAAATGTGTGTGTGTTTGATTAGGTGGGCTTTGATCGGGTCACGTAGAAAACTCCAGGTGTCCTCTGTCGGTACGTAGAGAAAAAAACAATCACTGTGGCCTCAAGATTACCGAGTTCAAACGTTAAAGGTCCAGAGGAATGAAAAAAGGAATTTAGAGGAAGGGGTGCTTAAGATGTGAGGATATTTTGCTGCAAAATCTATTAAATTCAAGGGAATCGGCGATATAAGTGGATTTCCTGACGAAACGACGAGGTCTGTGTCGAACTGCAAGTTGTTTTTAGTGAGAAAATGTTGTTTAGTGTTGTTCAGACTTTTAGGAAAATGACAGGAAGTTCTAGTTATAATCGGACCTGAAAAAAGTAAAAACGCATCAGAAAAAATATCATGGAAAGTGTAGGAGACCAAATTGTTGTGCTCCCTATCTCTGTGTCTTATCCTATATCTAATATAGCTGCTCGGGTCTCGATAGATTGAGTGGGAAGTTCATGAGATCTTTCTAGAGGGTTATCAAGAATATCTTGTATCCAATGACCTTCCCCCTCTCTGTCTGTGTCTGTGTCTTCTCCTGTTCTGATTAACCCAGCCACATCTTTGTTCTTGTTTTGTATCGATATCTACGCCGGGATCCGGAGTCGAGGCTGATCCTCTTGCTGTAGTCCCTGTGTCCTGGATCCTCTATCCTCAGTCCTGGATTAAGTCGTGGACTTCGGGTCGTGGCTGAACCCGTCTCTGCGGTCCTGCCTTGGGTCTCGTCATGCTGCTTCCCTGATGGCTTCCCACAGGATTGTAGCTGACGTCCTCGTGGATTCATCTTCTCATTACAGACACATGCATTTCCTAACATTCGGTCTATCTGCTGTAACATGTATTATCTCTTGGATTTACACACGGCATCTATTGCACGTCTGTCCGTCCTGGGAGAGGGATCCCTCCTCTGCTGCTCTCCCTGAGGTTTCTCCATGTTCCCTTTAAACTGTAGGTTTTCTCTGGAAGCTTTTCCTTGTACGATGTGAGGATCGATGTAAGGATAGAGCAGCGTTTCTCAAAGTGTGGGGCACGCCCCAACTGGTGGGGCGCAGCGATGTGATAGATGGGTCGCGAAATACAAATATTTATTTTTTTTAAACAAAATTTTTTTATTTTTTTTTCACACAGGTGGAATATCAAAACAACGACCCGCTCGGGGTGCAACACGTATAAATGAAAGCGACCCTCTACCTCACAAAACAACACCTGCAGATAACCCAATTTGTGTTCTTTGAAATTGAAAAGGATGTTGCATTGTGTTCGTTACTTTCGTTGCAGTTGTATGTCTTAAGTGTAATTTGGCATGCTTTTATTTTGAAGGCGAGTTTACGCTGTTGGCAGTTGTTGTTGCTATGGAAACAAGAAACGTTTCACAGCGGGCGGAACTTGTCATAAAGTCCGCGATAATAAAGCCCACCCATTTAGAGGGAAGATATGATTGGTCAATTGTACTGTCATTTGACATTGCTCTCGTTCAGTTACTATAGCGACCCTCTGTGAGTTCACAGCTGGCCGTCCAATCAGCTCCTGCCTTCACCTCGCAGAGACGAGCTTCTTTCATTTAACCCTTCACATTCAAACAGAAACTGAATAGGCAGATTCAAAGGATTTATTTCTTTGGAAATGTTATTTTAAATACAATTTAATCAAGTTATTATTGGTAAAACTAATGACAAATATTACTAAAAACATATTTAAAAGAAAAATATTATTTGTTTTAATGATTTTTAAATATTATTTTGTAGAATATCTTAGGGCCCTCAGAGACAGGCTCGCCACTGGTAAAAATCTCTCATACACACATGTGAAACGCTCTCACAGACACACAACAGTGTTGCAGTCGGGAAGAAAAGCCTTTACACCTTTATCCATTTAATAAAGTTGTAAAAAATAAAGTAAGAAATCATTCCAATGTGTACTATAGCAGGGGTTCCCAACCTTTATTGTGCCAAGGACCGGCAAAAATCGCGGACCGGTTGGTTGTCAATTTTAACTGATTTTAATATTTACTCACCACCAGCAGGTAGCAACAGAGGCTAATTGTAGCCTAAGTAACAACTAGAACAATATGAGTCCAAAACATATTAATGTTTAAAAAAGAACCGGTGTCATTCTTTGGTTTTTCGGAAAAACGGAAAACCATATCATAAAAGCCATGGCATTTTTAACAGTTTTCTAGTGAAAGTTTAACCCGGCTACTGGATGAAATAATATGACTGGTGTAGGTGCAAAAATTAAACAGTTTTTGAAAAAATATTTTGATAAAATATCTTTGATATATTTATAATTCTGCAAATATTACGATAAACTCACAGCTATTTCGCGGCCTGGCAGTATTGGGATTGGGAACCCCTGTACTATAGGACAGTAAAAAGTTTAAGAGGGGAGGGATTAGTAAAATATGCATAAATAAAAAGAAAGAATGCTAACTAGGTAACATAAGATAAGAATAAACACGTTTAAATGATTTGTTGTGATCATATTCTAAAGATGTTTGGATTATTGAAAAGTACACAGCTCCCTTTCATCCGAGTGTTGAGAGCTGCATCCATAACTTCATGTTGGGCTCAAAGTAGGGCTGCTCGATTATGGCAAAAATCATAATCTCGATTATTTGGGTCAATAATTGATATCACGATTATTAAAAACGATGAACCATTTACTTTGAAAACATCAATTTATTGAAGAAAATAATTTGAAAAGTATGTTTTTAACAGTTGATTACCTGAACTTTAAGAATAATTCAACTGAAAAACCTATTTAAAAAAAATAAAATTGTTTTATTTCGATTATGTTGTTTTCATAATCGTTGCAAGCCAAGATCGTAATTGCGATTAAAATACGATTAATTGAGCAGCCGTAGCTCAAAGTGCACCAGATTGATGCATTTAACTTCAACAATTAAAAAAAATCTTCCTGGGGGTGCATGCCCCCGGACCCCCCTAGAGGAGGTGACGTCCACCACCAAATAAAGCTGTAGGCTATGAAAAAAAAATACCTCACGATGTCTATCTAATTATGAACTTGCTTTACTTTCACGGGATTTTTCGTGATAACAAATGTAACAAAGTAACATATTTAGTCCGTGCGCAAAGCATTGTGGGGATTTTAAGGATGCGAAGTCTACCCATGTGCAGCCTCGAAATTACCCCCCAAACCAAGGACGCGGCCTCGGTGGAATTCCAAGTATGCTGGAGATTGGAAGAGTCCTTCAGCGGCACTCGATGACGTAGCATCCTTGAAATATTGGCTTGGAAGCCAGTATCCTCGAGATTGAGAAACGGCCAGCATATCGTTGTGTCCCTGAGACACTTCACCCCAAAGTGCTCCTGTGGGGATCGCCCACAGTGTTGAGTATGTAGGTCGCTTTGGATAAAAGCGTCCAACAAGTGACATGTGATGTAAAAAAAGTTTAAAAAAACATCGACCAACCAGGATAGCCAGAAAAAGCCATTACAGGCTACGAGCTTTTCACCAAAAAAAGGAATATTAGTTATAAGACATATTATAATTATCTCTATTAGCGTATTGTTCCGTTAGCAACCGAGCTAACTAGCTTCCTTATGTCTGGAAACAACGTTTATGACCCTTTAATGACAATAATGAGACATTTGCTTCTCTTATAGCCTGTTGTTGTGTTACTGCTTTCAAACACCTCAAACCTGCAGAAAAGACAGATGGATGAACGTCTGTATCTCCGGAGCATTTAACCATTTAAAACATGACATTACTCGTTTACATTTGTTACTGCCTTGTCGTATTGTTCTTGTATGGTAATGTTGTATTGTTGTACTGTTCGATGTATCATAGGTCCAATATATAGTCACTTTGTATATTATATATTCAAAGTTTTAGCTTGTATTGTCAACATGATACTGTCCGTTATGTGTAATTGGACCTTCGGGAATGCTTGGAATGTCGCTTTAGTGACGATAAAGGAATCCAATTACATTCCCATTTTTGAAGCTGTATTTTACTCACTTTAAGTCGATGAGGATTTCTTTGATCGTCCCTTTCTTCCGACACAGGCAGTTTCCTCCAACGGTCACTTTGTAGTCGATGTTGTGGAAGCTAACGGTGGCGCCGGGCCGCTGCTGGCCCAAACCTGCAGGCTGAAAACACGTATTATAAAACCCAAAATGTGTATATTTTTAATAATATGTGAGGTTATGATCAATGAAGGAAGGGTACCTGGTGTCTGGAGTCTCCATTGGTCCCCATGTCTATCGCCACCCGGCCCTCAGACATCTTTACCTCTTCCTGCTGAAACACTGAAGATAGATTAGTGTTGTTAACGCTTATACAGGAAACTGACCCGTTTTCAACATAGCTTCAACTTTTCTATGGTTGCTATGGTTTCAATTATCAATTTATTCCCATTTTTTACAATAAATCAAGTTTTAACCTCCAAATAATGAATGAAACATGGATTTCTGTCCATTTTAAGTTTCAATAACACGTTTTCAAGCAAGTATAAGCCTTTAAGATCACATTTTGAAGATTAAATTAGTACGTTATATAAAAATAATAATATATTCAAGGTTGTGTATATTAATAGTCACTAGATTACATAAAACTGACCCATTTTTAATATATTTTTGCGTTATAATCTAATATTTTCTATGGTTTCAATGCATTTTATATATATATATATTCCTTATATACATTTATATATTTCTCAATGTATTCGCATTTAATCCTTCAAATAATGAGTACAACATGAATGTATTTTTAGTAAAAAGTGTTAAGTTTAGAATTTAAAGCAAAGAAAATTAAACAATCACAACAAAAATAATTAATTTGTTTTATCTTTTAATATCGCGTTTCTAAAAATAGAAATATTGTAAATAATGGATTTAAACTGGGTTTTTGTGATTTAATGTTAGCAGCTAATGTTAGCATGCTGGGCTAACTAGCTCTACAGCAGCAATGTAAGAGTTATCTGTGTTTAATCAGAATATTGTTGGAAATCCAAAACCTACAATATTTATATTAAGTTAGCAGTTACACATGTATTAATCCAACACATCCACTGTGTGTTAGCTGTTCATATATGCCTGTTATCAGAGTTTATGTTACGGTGTGTGAAGCAGGCTGGACCCAAATGCAGAATAAAGTGAAAATTCCTTTATTTCAAGGGCTAGGTGATAAACAAAGACAAAACAGAACACTCACCGACGAACTAGTCATGACACAAGACGAACCGACAAAGACAGACAGAAAAACCAGAACTTAAATACACACAAGACCAATCACACAAACAAGACACAGGTGAGGAGGGAGGGGAGAACACGGGGACACCAGGTGAACACAATCGGGTAATCAGACACACCAGGGAAGCTAACGACAGGGAACCACAGACGGATATAGACAAGACAAAACACAACGCAGACAGATCGTGACAGTTTAAACTCACATTATGACTCTTGTACACAATGTACGTCAGTCCACATCCTGAATAAGGTGGATAAAGACGCTCGTGTTAGATTTTATAACATGATAATCAGTCATTGACAGAATCACAATTATGAGTCTTGATCCTAAGTAAATGCAGTGTGAGTTGAAAGTAAAGAAGCTTACAAAAGAACCAATGCCTTTCAGTCAAAGAACCGCTCCCACGTTCCCCACCTTCACACACACTTAACGTGGTTAGTTACACAGAGCATCTAAAGAGCTTTATTTACCTTCTGAAAAGAGTAATCCCAGGGACACCGGCAGCAGACAGACTGCAGTGTGTGAGAGGAGAGTGTGTGAGTCAGGAGTGTGTTTCCCCTTTCACACCGGCTCGGAGCTGGAGCCTGGAAAGTACTGGTTTTTCCTGTTCACACCGCAGAGGAGCCGCCTCTTAGCTGCGGAATCCGGTTCACTTCCAGCTCCAAAAAAATGTCGGCCTAGAGGCAAGAGCTTCGGAGCTAAGGAGTGTGTGAGAGAGGAGTGTGTGAGAGAGGAGTGTGTGAGAGAGGAGTGTGTGAGAGCAGTGTGTGGTAAACCCAGTTTATGACTGAAGGCTAGATAAGAGAAGTATGCAGGAGTGCATCTCTCTCTCTCTCTCTCTCTCTCTCTCTCTCTCTCTCTCTCTCTCTCTCACACACACACACACATACCAAGTATACATCACTTCAGGGGACATTACATTGACTTACATGCATTTCCTGGAGACTTATCCTAACCTTAACCATAACCAACACATGCCTAACCCTAACCAAGTCTTCACCCTAAAATTAATGATCCCCTCTTATGGGGACCTTCATTGTGTCCCCATAAGGGAAGCCAGTCCCCACACGTGACTATGTAAACAGATTTAGGTCCCCACAAGTATAGTAATGATCGGCCACACACACACACACACACACACACACACACACACACACACACACACACACATACATACACACACACTTCCCCAACGCTACAGAAAGGGGGATTGCGTTCTTGAGGAGGTTATCAGTAAAATGTGATATTTAATTGACAATAAAATGTTTACTGTCGTACATTAAGTCACTGATACGGTACATCAGTGACGTAGTGCTCACAGTTATGCAGTGGTTGCTGTTTGTGTTACATCAGAGTATGACATAAATACAAGCCCTGTATTTAATATGTACAATTACCATCAGAATGTACACTGAATACTGTTTACATCTTCAGAATCAGGAGGAGAACACTTAGATTACAGAACACGTTACAAAATACAAATCAGAGGTGGAAGAAGTACTCAGATCTTGTACTTGAGAACAAGTAGAAGTACTCAGATCTTGTACTTGAGTAAAAGTAGAAGTACTCAGAACTTGTTCTTGAGTAAAAGTAGAAGTACTCAGATCTTGTGCTTGAGTAAAAGTAGTACTCAGATCTTGTACTTGAGTAAAAGTAGAAGTACTCAGAACTTGTACTTGAGTAAAAGTAGAAGTACTCAGATCTTGTACTTGAGTAAAAGTAGTACTCAGATCTTGTACTTGAGTAAAAGTAGAAGTACTCAGATCTTGTACTTGAGTAAAAGTAGTACTCAGATCTTGTACTTGAGTAAAAGTAGAAGTACTCAGAACTTGTACTTGAGTAAAAGTAGAAGTACTCAGATCTTGTACTTGAGTAAAAGTAGAAGTACTCAGATCTTGTACTTGAGTAAAAGTAGAAGTACTCAGATCTTGTACTTGAGTAAAAGTAGAAGTACTCAGATCGTGTAGAAGAACTTCCGGTACTTGGATGACATCTTTAGCCTATGGCATCACACAGAACCAACAAGTCTTCCAACTCATACGGCCAAATAGGTTGATTGTTTAAGCACCTTAGATTACGACCCATAGCCACGTTTTAAAGTGTAGCACCTCTAGTGGTCGTGTAAGAAACAACATGCTCCCGTTTATTCACAAATAACCCTGTCTGTAAAATCCTAAATTGGCCATTAAAACGCTTTTTGATTAGATTTCTAGCGAGAAGTGTATATTGTACTTTTAGAATCCACAGTGGAAGTGTAGGATCTATAGTTTGATAGATCTTACGAAGATGATTTGAGGTATGCGGCAGCCTCCATGTAAAGTTACGGGTTGAAAACAGTATTTCCGGTCTCGACGTTTTCATAATGAAACCAATGATCAAATGAACATTTAATATTCATTACTAAAGGTACAGCCGAATCATCACAGCGCACAAAACCTATTACCGCCGCAGATGGACCAGAAAAGGGAGCGTTTGCAAAAAAAGGGGCGGGTCCGCTCAGTGAAACGATATCAACGAAACATGGAGGAACAGAAGTCTGCGTTTAAATCGTGTGTCTGTGTGTGTGTGTGTGTGTGTGTGTGTGTGTGTGTGTGTGTGTGTGTGTGTGTGTGTGTGTGTGTGTGTGTGTGTGTGTGTGTGTATGTATAGGTGTGGTGTTAAAACCTAGGTTAAAACACATCAGCCTGCGGTCGCTCTTAGCCTTTCTAATGATTCTGAAGGTAAACACAGTGAAGACGGTGCGTGAAAGGCGGTGCGCGCTCCTCTTCTCAGAGGCGGAGTTAACCCTCCCGCTGCCTCCTGGCGCTGCAGAGAGGTCATGAAGTGAAGGAGGTGTTCCTTCTATAAAACAGCTGTGGGCAGCAGATACTGTGAGTGTCACGGACATGAATACATAGATCAAGGCAGACTGGTGCACACACTCCTGTTTTGAAAATCCGGTGGTTAAACAAATATAGCTCTAAACCCCTGGTCGAAATGTCCTTAAAATGAAGTCCGAGTTCGACATTTTAATTAATGAATTCATTGCCTTTCCAACTCCTCACGCAGTTGACTGTCACAGGTCTATACAGGTTCATGGTGCAATGCATGAGCTTCACATCGAGAGACTGAAACTGTATTTTCCTTTACCGTTCTGTTTTCATTTCACAATAAAGTTAATAGTCATATTATGTTTGATATCATTATGTTTTATTAACGACACCACTGGTTTTTTAACCCGCGCCGCCTAGTGGTTAAAGCACGTTATTGAATTTTGTTGTTGAATACGTTTTATTTGATGAAAACATTTAAATATTAAGAGTAGCCTACATACAAAATTGAAAATATCAAGAAGATACTGTAGTGATCTCTACAATAAAACAGTTTAGTGCAGGACGTCCACAGATATTAGCAGGATGTGCAAAACAGACAAACTGATAAGGCTTTATTTAAACGTTAAAGATTACTTTAAGTTAAGGTCTTCTTTTGAATAAGAAAAGAAACGTTGGGGTTATCCACAGATAAATATGAAGTCTGACAAAGTACTTAACGTCTAATATATTGCATAGTTTATTTTGGCACTTGACTCAGGTGTAACTAAAGTCTGATTTAAGAGTTGTTTATATTTCACATCATTAATCAGAATCTGCAAAGTAACTACAATAAATGTAGTAGAGTAAAAATACCAGGTTAACCTCTGAATTGTAGTGGAGTAGAACAAAGTAGTATGCTGCTGTAACAAAAACATTTCCCAACTTGGGATCAATAAAGTATATCTTATCTTATCTTAAGCTGATCGATGGCTGCTGCCATATTTGCAACATGTGCCTCGAACCTTGACAAGTGCATGTTTCAGGCTTATCAATGAACAACAGGAGGGGTCACAGACATGAGACCAGCTGTTAAATAAAGCTCTTCTGACCTCAGGTGTCATGTGGGTATATTAATTAACCCATGTATTAATTATATGTTTTTACAATTGATAACACCACTGTGTTTCGTATTCCCTAAACCTCCAGGGTGTACACAGTTTAATACTGGAAACTTCTAATTGTGGGAAATACAAAAACGTCTTATAAAGAGACGTGCCATATATTGCGAAACACACAATAGCCAGCATGTGTAGTTCTGGGGGGGGGCTGGAGCCCGGGGGCTGGACCCGGGGGCTGGAGCCGGGGGCTGGACCCGGGGGCTGGAGCCGGGGGCTGGACCCGGGGGCTGGACCCGGGGGCTGGACCCGGGGGCTGGAGCCGGGGGCTGGACCCGGGGGCTGGACCCGGGGGCTGGACCCGGGGGCTGGACCCGGGGGCTGGACCCGGGGGCTGGACCCGTCCAATTCCAGTTTTGGAAAGTCTGCCGTGGTTCCATTCCATTTCAAAGAGCTGTTTGACAGCGTAACCTTGTCGCACTGCCACTCCAACATCCAATCACAGGGCTTGATGACTAATCACGGGGTTTGTAAAGCAAGGCGGATGTTGTAGTCCCAAACGATAGCTGGGGATTCTGGGTAGTGTAGTGTCTTCGTAAACTGTAGTGTCTAAACTCCTAAAAAACTATTTGTTTCTCTGAATCGAAGGTTAAAAACACAAAAGCATCGTACACAATTTAAACCAATCCATATTGTGTAATTAACAAGGATACACTGATGTGTTTTTAGTGGATGAGTAATGCAGATATCACTGTGTAATCATTTGACAGTGAGGGGAATATATCCGGTTTTATTATGAAAACTTCGAGACAGGAAATACTGTTTTCACCCACGCTAACTTTACATGGAAGCTGCCGCATATAAACGTTATCCTGGCGAGACCTCAGATCATCTTCGTAATATCTATCAAACTATAGATACTACACATCGACTGGACGTGGATTCTAAAAGTACAATATACACTTCTCGCTAGAAATCTAATCAAAAAGCATTTTAATGGCCAAACTGTTCTACAATTTAGGATTTTCCAGAGAGGGTTATTTGTGAATAAACGGGAGCATGTTGTTTCTTACACGACCACTAGAGGTGCTACACTTTAAAACGTGGCTATGGGTCGTAATCTAAGGTGCTTAAACAATCAACCTATTTGGTCGTTTTTTGTAGGGAGGACAGGCTGACATAACAGGACTTCCTCACCTTCTCAGACATCCTCAACACACATCACCCTAAAATAAAACTCAAACATCAGTTAAATACACACACTGTGGAGTTCCTCGACACTGGGGTCTTTTTCCGCAGCTCCAGCGACCACAGCAAGACACTCACCACCAGGGTTTTCTTTAAAGACACGATCGCCCACACTCCTCCATGAAACCAGCTATCACCCTGGGCACACGTACAGAGGTCTGATTGAGTCCCAGCTGATCCGCTTCCACAGGATATGCACCCTCGCGGAGGATGTGGAGGAGGCTACCAGAATCCTCTTTAGTGCGCTGAGACCTATAGGGGCTATTTCGAGGCGCTTCCTTAAGGCCCTGACACACCAAGCAGTCACCAGAGGACTCGCTGACGGCGACGCCGGCTGTTGCGTCGCCGTGTTCTCCTGCGTCTTGGCCATGTGTCGCACGGGAACACCCCGCAAAGACTTCAGTGCGTGAGTGGCAATAACTCTCCTTACCAGCAGGCGGCGGTAGTGTGTATTCGTCATTCAAAAGAGGCAACAACCGGAAGACAGAGAAGAAGAACAGACCGTGATATAGACAAACAACAAGGCTGCAGTTGAATAGTCCATTTAGCTGAGGACCCTTCCTAAAGGAGTGAAATGACCCGGAAGTCCCTCAGTGGCAGCCATGATAAGTGCCCTTTCGAATTCTCTAGATGAAAGGAAAGGAGGTTTCAAACTTCCTTTATAACCTCCTTTAGCTTAGGAACCACTGGGACCTCTCTCACCGAAAGGAGAGGAGAAAATGCTGGCCCCACAATGCCTTGCAGCCGCAGCATGTGCCGTCACTCAACAGTCGGCCGTTCACGGAAACAACCGATTATGACCGAGAAATGATATCATGAAAGTTACGGTGCTTATTAAGCTTTTTAAAACGTTGTGGTAAGTTACAAAGTGCTTTGTTCTGAACGTTCATCAGTATTATAACAAAGAGAGAAATATGAACGTTAGTTTTCACTGAAATGATCAAATAAAGTCAACATTTCAGTCTTTCACTGAGCTGTGTGGGGTTTGTTCAACTTTCTAAAAGATGTTTGAATGGTGATACACACAGTGATAGATGTTAAGGACTAACGTTTCATAATAAATACATCTGTATTGATTTAAGATCTTTAGTTCATACAATCATACGTATTGGGATCATTTGGTATTAATGTGGACCGGAGGGAGAGGGAGACGAGCATAAGTTTCACTTTCCTTTTTTATTTCAGTTCCAGCTTTGGTCCTGAAGAATATGTTTCTCTGTTGTCCACGTTCATAAAGCAAAGCAGCAGCATCAGAGCACGGAGCAGAGTCTCTAGATGAGTTCACAGCAGTCCCTCGTTCTTATTGAACATCCATGTTGTAGTCCGCTGTATAGAAAACTGTAGTTTCCATGGTTACCCCACAGCAGCAAACGCACATTCAGGACGTCCGCTGGCGCATCATAAACACGTCGGATAGTGAAAGTGCATTCTGATTCTCTAAAGTACCGCAGCTCTCTTCTCCTAAGTCCTTTTGAATTCTCCTATCCACTATCCCTTAACCCCGTGACGTTTCACTCAGAGGTCAAGGAATATACGATAGGGTTAGAAATTAGGAGCTGATTTTTAAACTATTCGACTGCAACCACGGCCCATGGTGGTGGTGGGGTTATGGTATGGGCAGGCGTATGTAATGGACGACGAACACAGGCCATTCGATTCACAACATTACCCTACCCCTAACCCTAACCCTCACACCAGATACTGACTGGTTTTCGGACCCCCCCAGACCCCCCCAATAAAGCAAAACTGCACGTTTCAGAGTGGCCTTTTAGTGTGGCCAGCCTAAGGCACACCTGTGCAATAATCATGCTGTCTAATCAGCTTCTTGATATGCCACACCTGTGAGGTGGGATGGATTATCTCTTGGAGGTGTTGGTTAAAGCTGCCCTGCCCTATAAAAAATACACACCACTTTTGAATTAGCTATTCTTAAGAAGCGTTGCCAGATGAACCATGCCTCGCTCAGAAGAGCTCTCAGAAGACCTACCATTAAGAACTGGTTGACTTGCATAAAGCTGGAAAGGGTTCCAAAAGTATCTCTCAAAGCCTTGATGCTCATCAGTCCACGGTGAGACAAGTTGTCTATGAATGGAGAAAGGTCAGCACTGTTGCTGCTCTCCCTAGGAGTGGCCGTCCTGTACAGAGGACTGCAAGAGCACAGCGCAGAATGCTCCATGAGGTGAAGAAGAGTCCTAGAGTGTCAGTGTGAAGCTGACCGTTGGGCGGCCCAGACCAAGCAAGGAGGCAGAGGCAGAACGTCCAAAAATATAACCCGACGTGGGCATTTATTAAAAACATGGGCACAACGTTCACAGCCTCAATCCTGCTGTTCCCTTTGTCCACATCCTGCAGCCACAAGGATCTCACGCACACACCCAGCCCTCAACAGACAGAGGAACCGAGCCGAAATACGCCCACTCCAATCAGCACAACCAGACACAGGTGAGGGGGAGGAGACACCACAGGACACCAGGTGCACACCGTCATCAGCCACAGACAACATATCCTGTGCAATCACGAAGTGCCCCATCACCGGGCCTGAAGCCGTCAGTCCATAGTGACGACGTTCCCTTCGTCACAGTCAGCTAGAGACTTAAAGACATCTCTATATGCTAACATCTCTGTTGACGAATCTGCGATACGTAAAACACTGAACGAGAATGGAGTTCTTGGGAGGACACCACGGAGGAAGCCACTGCCGTCCAGAGAAAACATTGCTGCACTTTTGAAGTTTGCAAAAGAGCACCTGGATGTTCCACGGCACTACTGGCAACATGTTCTGTGGACGGATGAAACACGACGCTATGTGTGGAGGATCCAAAGGGTTCGCAAACTGTTTCTTGCACCTGTATATCTATATATGAATCCCAACCGGCCACCTTGTTTATGGTTTGATTCCGTTTTAGTAGAATATAAAATACATGAATGATGAAATGAGCACAAAGTGCAGACATACTATCATTATATTGAGGTACTTGAGACTAATCCTGCAGCTGTATAGCTCTGCTCCACAACAGTTGGAGAATGAGGAAACCATCACGTGTGAGAGGCTACATGTGAATAGAGGGGCAGACAAACGGCTTGCACATTTACATTTCAATCTTGAACAATGAACAGCGGGAGACAGCATCTCATTCAGTATCATTATCCTGCGCTTCGCCGGAGGCCTTCGAGTGCCGAGTGTGCTTGGCCTCTCTCGGTGTGGTGCAGATGGTGGATTCTACCAGGCAGGGCTCAGCATCAAAGTGGAAGGACTCCTCGGTGGTGCTGGTCCAGGTTTCACTGCTGGTGCCACCGGGGGGTGATTCTGCAGCCACCGGACTTTCCTTACATTTTTTAAAAATAAATTCACAGTTAGTTGGATTTAATACCACGGCTTCTTAAAACTGTTTACTCAGCATTCATTACAAAAAAATACCCTGACATCTGTGTGCCATTAGCTTGGGGTGTGGTCGAGTGTGAGAGGTACATTGTAGACACACCTCTATTCAGATGCTAAAGACATACTTCTAGAAGATTCAGAACACTTCAAAATATAAAGACATATTTTATCATGTATTATTATCGGTTAAGATAAAAGCGTTATTGATCCCATGGTGAATTTCATAAGCTACCCAGCAGTATCCCAGATAGCAAAATATGATTGAATCAATGTTGAAACATGGTTAGGCAGAAATATTGAATCCATGTTGAAACCCGGACATTAAAATTAAACAGAAAGCGCAAATTGTTTTAATGTTGAATAAACGTTGGACTTTCAACCATAACTGACATATAATCAACATTGATTCAACCATCATCTAAATGGGAATCTACATATACATTTTAGTTGATTTTATATTGAATCAGTGTTAGGAATCAATATTGATTCAACCATCATCTAAATGTAAAACTTACTTTAAAATATTCAACTTTTCTAAGCATACTGTAACACATTAAAAAAGTGAATGTTTTTCACCAGTGAGTTTTCTGCGTATAGGTCTACATCTTAACAGACCATTAACAAGTGCAACATCAATACTGTACTGAATGAAGTGGTCCAAACTTGTAAACACACACTACACCATGTGTTGTTGGCAGACGGTTGTATTAGCTTGTTCAAAATTACCTTGAATTACCATATTTCCCAAAATGTGTGAAATCAAACTAAAAATGACAGAAAACATGATTTTAATATTCAAATTTATTTTTTGTTTTTATTACTTCTTACATGTTTTATATTTGATGTGTATGTTTGTATCTGATAATGATCAAAGCCACATGAGGAGGGACGCTTTTATTTGTTTATTCATATTTATTTAAAATGATTGTATTACCCGGAGGCCGGAAACCCGCCCGCAGGGGGAACTCTTCACCTCCCTGCCACCCTTTAACAGAGCCAGAGAACCCCTGCCCTTTGGAGCCTTTCAGACTTACCCCACCTCGACTTTAGTGGTTTCTGTTTTTCAGTGACATCCAGTTCATTTCACACGTTTTACTAACCCGCTGTGCCTTCCTTTATTTTATTATTATTAGTTAATGTGAACACTCTCTTTACTTTTTAAATTCATATCACTGGGGAGATTGTTTTAATTATTTGTATCTTTATCATTGCACTTGTGTTTTAACTGCACTTACACTTCTAAATGTTTTTACACACACACACACACACACACACACACACACACACACACACACACACACACACACTTCCCTTCAGAGATCCTGGTGGGACGGGGAGATCTTCTTTGTAACATACTCTGCCGCCGCTCCGTGGTCCGGCTCCGCTCCGCTCTCTGTAACCTCTCTCTTGAAGCTCCGTGTCCTCGCGGAGCTTCAAGGGGTTTTATAAGGTTTATGTTCACGGAGGTTTTTAATGTTTTTTAAACACCTATCTCCCGAGAGCCAGTGCACCACGCGCTCTTCCCCAACCTAACCCTAACCAAGTCTTCACCCTAACATTAATGATCTCCCTTATGGGGACCTCCATTTTGTCCCCATAAGGGAGGCGAGTCCCCACACGTGACTATGTAAACAGATTTAGGTCCCCACAAGTATAGTAATGCTAGAACACACACACACACACACACACACACACACATACGCACACACACACGCACACACACACACGCACACACACACATGCGCACACACACACGCACGCACACATACGCACACACACACACACACACACACACACACACACATACATACACACACGCACACACACACGCACACACACGCACACATACACACATACACACACACACACACACACACACACACACACTTCCCCAACGCTACAGAAAGGGGGATTGCGTTCTTGAGGAGGTTATCAGTAAAATGTGATATTTAATTGACAATAAAATGTTTACTGTCGTACATTAAGTCACTGATACGGTACATCAGTGACGTAGTGCTCACAGTTATGCAGTGGTTGCTGTTTGTGTTACATCAGAGTATGACATAAATACAAGCCCTGTATTTAATATGTACAATTACCATCAGAATGTACACTGAATACTGTTTACATCTTCAGAATCAGGAGGAGAACACTTAGATTACAGAACACGTTACAAAATACAAATCAGAGGTGGAAGAAGTACTCAGATCTTGTTCTTGAGTAAAAGTAGAAGTACTCAGATCTTGTAGTAAAAGCAGAAGTACTCAGATCTTGTAGTAAAAGTAGAAGTACTCAGATCTTGTACTTGAGTAAAAGTAGAAGTACTCAGATATTGTACTTGAGTAAAAGTAGAAGTACTCAGATATTGTACTTGAGTAAAAGTAGAAGTACTCAGATATTGTACTTGAGTAAAAGTAGAAGTACTCAGATCTTGTAGTAAAAGTAGAAGTACTCAGATCTTGTACTTGAGTAAAAGTAGAAGTACTCAGATATTGTACTTGAGTAAAAGTAGAAGTACTCAGATATTGTACTTGAGTAAAAGTAGAAGTACTCAGATATTGTACTTGAGTAAAAGTAGAAGTACTCAGATCTTGTAGTAAAAGTAGAAGTACTCAGATCTTGTACTTGAGTAAAAGTAGAAGTACTCAGATATTGTACTTGAGTAAAAGTAGAAGTACTCAGATATTGTACTTGAGTAAAAGTAGAAGTACTCAGATCTGGTACTTGAGTAAAAGTAGAAGTACTCAGATCTTGTTCTTGAGTAAAAGTAGAAGTACTCAGATCTTGTACTTGAGTAAAAGTAGAAGTACTCAGATCTGGTACTTGAGTAAAAGTAGAAGTACTCAGATCTTGTTCTTGAGTAAAAGTAGAAGTACTCAGATCTTGATCTTGAGTAAAAGTAGAAGTACTCAGATCGTGTACTTGAGTAAAAGTAGAAGTACTCAGATCTTGTACTTGAGTAAAAGTAGAAGTACTCAGATCTTGTTCTTGAGTAGAAGTAGAAGTACCAGAGTGTAGGAATACTCTGTTCCAGTAAAAGTCCTGTATTCAAAATGTTCCTCAAGTGAAAGTAGAAAAGTATTCTCATCTAAATATAGTGAAAGACAGTGAAAGTAGTCGTTGTGCAGATTGGTCCATTTCAGAATAATATATATGATATGTTTTATAATGATTGATCATGAAAGTGTTCTCAAAGCTGGTGAAGGAGCAGCTAGTCTGAAGTACTTTGTAGACTGCAGGGTAGCTGGTGGAGGTGCAGCTAGTCTGAAGTACTTTGTAGACTGCAGGGTAGCTGGTGGAGGTGCAGCTAGTCTGAAGTACTTTGTAGACTGCAGGGTAGCTGGTGGAGGTGCAGCTAGTCTGAAGTACTTTGTAGACTGCAGGGTAGCTGGAGGAGGTGCAGCTAGTCTGAAGTACTTTGTAGACTGCAGGGTAGCTGGTGAAGGTGCAGCTAGTCTGAAGTACTTTGTAGACTGCAGGGTAGCTGGTGGAGGAGCAGCTAGTCTGAAGTACTTTGTAGACTGCAGGGTAGCTGGTGGAGGTGCAGCTAGTCTGAAGTACTTTGTAGACTGCAGGGTAGCTGGTGAAGGTGCAGCTAGTCTGAAGTACTTTGTAGACTGCAGGGTAGCTGGTGAAGGTGCAGCTAGTCTGAAGTACTTTGTAGACTGCAGGGTAGCTGGTGAAGGAGCAGCTAGTCTGAAGTACTTTGTAGACTGCAGGGTAGCTGGTGGAGGTGCAGCTAGTCTGAAGTACTTTGTAGACTGCAGGGTAGCTGGTGAAGGTGCAGCTAGTCTGAAGTACTTTGTAGACTGCAGGGTAGCTGGTGGAGGTGCAGCTAGTCTGAAGTACTTTGTAGACTGCAGGGTAGCTGGTGGAGGTGCAGCTAGTCTGAAGTACTTTGTAGACTGCAGGGTAGCTGGTGAAGGTGCAGCTAGTCTGAAGTACTTTGTAGACTGCAGGGTAGCTGGTGAAGGTGCAGCTAGTCTGAAGTACTTTGTAGACTGCAGGGTAGCTGGTGAAGGTGCAGCTAGTCTGAAGTACTTTGTAGACTGCAGGGTAGCTGGAGGAGGTGCAGCTAGTCTGAAGTACTTTGTAGACTGCAGGGTAGCTGGTGAAGGTGCAGCTAGTCTGAAGTACTTTGTAGGCTGCAGGGTAGCTGGTGGATTTACTCCAGGTGGAACTAAAGTCTGATTTAACACTTGATTATATTTCACATCCTTCATCCGTGAAGTAACTAAAGGGTATTAAATACATGTAGTGGAGTAGAACAATATCTGAGTACTTCTTCCACGTCTGTATACTGTTCATTCTCAGCACAGTTAATACGGAAAAGTGTATTATTTAACTGTTATCGAAATGTGTTCATCTTTCTCGCGACACCTTGTGGTGCTGCGTGAGTACTGCAGCTGGGAGATATGTAGTTCTCGCGAGACTTCAGCAGTCCAACGCTTTTCCCACTCTGTTTTCCTCTCACAACAAACAGCGGCTCGGAAAATTGGATTTAATCTCTTAATGTTGTAATTCGTACCGGTAAGAAATGCTGAGTAACTCCTTTCATGAACACATTTTAGATCTTGTACTTTGTGTCACGTGGAGCCGTGTTATTAAGATAACCGTTGTGTTTTAAAAGTGTACCATCGTGACAACAAGGTGAGTTTAACGCTTTGATGGCTAATACATACTTTTTTAATTAAGACTAACAAAATAATGTAATGCTGGCTGTTATAAGGTTTTAAAATGTCGTATTTACCTTGTGTTGCATGTATTACGTTTACTCTTTACTGTATTTAAGTACAATGTTGTTGTTGTTTTATTCTGAAAAGTACTTTTGGATCCTTGTACTTTTAAGATAAGATAAGATATATTTTGTATTTGTTGCTTGTTTCGTCACAGCAGCACTTTATTTAAGTAATGTTATGAATGCAGGTATTTTACTTCTATTTCTACACTTTATTAAGACTATTATTTACATTTTATTTAAGGGAAAAGGAAACCCCTAAAAAGCAGAATAGGACCCTTTTAAGTAAAATGTTATATTCTAGCTACATATTTGTAACTTGCCTACCATCCCAGCTATCATATGCTCTATATTTTAGAGTTATAACCCAATATTCCCAGAAATGTGTCACAGAAAATCTAATATTTAGCCTTCTATCACTTTCCACATGCTAACTAACATGTTGTACATATGTTCATATTTTTCTGCGTAGACATGGATGAAGGTGGCGGGCAGAAGGAACATCCAGAAACTTCCAGAAAGAAAGGAGGCTGCTGATTGGACGACATGAGAAAGGTCAGACGGATTCTACTTTATTGTATTTACACTTCACATTTTGAGTCGTACAGATGGAAACCCAAAGGTCTGACTTTGTCATTTTTATTTTATTTTTTTTAACTCTATATCCACATCAAAATGAAAACCATGACTCTAAGGCAGGGGTGTCAAACTCAAGGCCCGGGGGCCAAATCTGGCCGCGACTTCATTTCATGTGGCCCGCAAGAGCTTGCAAAGAATATAATATGTTTATACGGTTACATGACACTTTACAGAAGCAGGTTGTCCATAAACTACATGTCCCACAATGCATCTCGTTTTGTGACATGCGCACTGAAGAGACTTACAATTATTTGCCCTGGACTTCTGCTTTCAGACGTAGTTAATTACTAAGTTATTATCCTATCCGATAATAATCAAATTCAGAGGCAATAATGTAATATAATACATTATATATTTATATATATATATTTATATAGTTACAACCGGCCCTTTGAGTGCAACCATAATGTTAATGTGGCCCGCGATGAAATTGAGTTTGACACCCCTGCTCTAAAGCATCAAATAGTAAAATGTTATGCTTATACTGGGTTTTACCTTTTCTCTATATACCTTTCTGCCACTAGGGGGTGCTCAATAACAACAATAACAATAATCAAAGACACATTCGAAGCAGAGGATCATGGGAGTTGTAGTTTTCTGCTTCTCCCTTACAAAAGCTGAATCAGCCACAGATTTATTCTCTCGACAAAACCAACAACCCCACAGATTTAAACGTTTAGAAAATACAAAAAAGGCAGTTATTTGTTAAAAATCAGTGTTTCTTGTGGTTTAAAAAGGACGTCCTGAGAGGCTGTGACGTTAGCCCAGTTTCTTCCTCTTATAACTCCAGATTCAGATGTGTTCACCGATCCGTCATCCTCACCAGAACACACAGACGCAGTGGGGAGAAACTGTTAAAACACTAAAGTCAGGAATTTCTCCGTAGAAATCTGTGTTTTTCTGACGCGGTTTCTCCGGTAACTTCAGATCGAGACGTCCCACGACTCGAATCCTTCATTAGGGTAACGTATAGAGTTGGATGTGGCTTCAAACCCGATAAACAGTCACTTATCTGTCAATTCAAGACCCGGGGACCAGAGGAAACGTTAAATACACGTTTATCTGAAGGCGTTTTGTACAGATTAGATATACATATATATACATATATAATATCATACCGGTATTATTCTGTATGGAGAAACATCTCCATAGTGTCGGCACAGTGTGTGTGTGTGTGTGTGTGTGTGTGTGTGTGTGCGTGTGTGTGTGTGTGTGTGTGTGAAACATTTTGTGTATAAGAGGATTAGAGCAAAATATGTGTACTAGAGATGGTAGCTTTCCAGCGCAAACACACACAGTTAATCTCACTGTCGTACACACACACACACACACACACACAGACACACACATACAGACACACACATACAGACACACACATACAGACACACACACACACACACACACACTCTAAATTCAGTTAATCTCACTGTCGTACACACACACACACACACACACAGAGACACACACACACACAGACACACACACACACAGAGACACACACACACACACACAGAGACACACACACACACACACACACACACAGACAGACACACACACACACACACACACACACACACACACACACTCACTCTAAATTCAGTTAATCTCACTGTCGTACACACACACACACACACACACACACACACACACAGAGACACACACACAGATACACACATACAGACAGACACACACACACACACACACACACACACACACACACACACATGGTTTTCTGCCAAACTCGACCCCGACCGGCTCTAATCTGCATATTTCCCATGATGCCGATGGGCTCTTTTAATCCGTCCTCCACGATGAAGAGGACGAGGAAGAGGACGAGGAAAAGGTGAAGAGGGATCTGCGTTTCAGTTTCAGGATCGAATGAAGACGGACTTTCTGTTCATGGACTCTTCCTCTTCCTCTTCTTCGTCTCTCTTTCATCGAGGCTCCAGAAGCACCGTGTTGCAGGAGGACGAGATAAGTGCTCTTTCAGCTGCGCACAGATTCATCATAAGATTTAATGTTATGGTGCATTCAGGGGCAGTTGGGAAACAGAGCGTTGCGTTCAGGGTCGGAGGTATTGCCGCTACTCAGTTATGAAAAAAGTTAATTTTTTTTATTTAATTCTGCTTATTCAGAAATAGTTTATACAAATGCTGAATAATTATAATAGTAATTATTAATGTAATGTTTATAGCACACTGTGAAAAAGAGTCGATAATAAGAGTTATTAGAATTAATACAGTAAATATAAGAACGTTAATTTAAACTTTGGTAGATTTAAACACTTTTCATATATTCATATTTCTTCGTGTGAAGCAGCACAGGTTAAAGTTCCTTTTTGGCTCTGAAGAAGTCAACGTTAAAACCCGCAGCTGAAACACAAGAAAGGAAGAAGTAAACAGGAAGTAGATAAGAAGTAAACAGGAAGTAAACAAGAAGAAAGAGAATTTAGATTTGTTATATCCTGAGGATGGAGAGCGACATGATGGCCTGCACCAAGTGTCTCTGTCCAACAGGAGACAACAGCTCCTCTGCTGGACAGGTACACACACACACACACACACACACACACACTGTGGTTTTTATTCTTATGAGTAAATGTTTCTAGGTTTGTTACGGATTAGCGTGTAATCTTAAAAGCCTTGTTTTTGCAGAAGAACTCAATGGGACAGATTAGCTGTGTGTGTGTGTGTGTGTGTGTGTGCGTGCGTGCGTGCGTGCGTGCGTGCGTGCGTGCGTGCGTGCGTGTGTTGTTGCTTCAGCGGTAACCGATTAAATATCCTGTTTGTTTCCCTTTTTGTGTCTGTATTTAAATCCTGCAAAAAGCTACGAATACATTTAACAAAATACCAATGAGGCGACAGACACATTGTATAAAAGCAAATGTAATCAAACTGTTGGATACATATCAAATCAAAGGAATATAAGCTGCTAAAACAGAGTTTGGACGTCATTTCAGGCGTTTGGCTTAAAAAGCCTCAACTTGAAAGCGATCCAATCAGAATCATCCACAGAGGCTCCTCCTCTCCTCTGATTGAAAACACTACAAACACTAAATAAAGTAAGTTTCAAGTAAAAAATCCGTGTCGTTTTAACATTTGAATGTCACATAATAAAGGTGCAACACGGTTATAGTGCTGCTACCGGGGGGAGATACGGGTGTATGGACACGAACATGCAATGTAGGTGTAACATGCAGATACAGGTGAACCAAAGGTGTACCATGGGTGAGTATATTAACAGTGCAATATGGGTGGATTGTACAAAAATACTAATCAACTAATTTCCCCAAATATTTATATACGATGCCCATTTAAGGGTTAATAAAATGTACCAAAAAACAAGTTAAATGAGTGATTTACCTCATTAACGTGAGTGTGATGGTGATTTGAGTGCTTTTCACTCCTCAAGGTAATCCTCTTTAAAGTGTGTGTGTGTGTGTGTGTGTGTGTGTGTTCTAGTATTACTATACTTGTGGGGACATCTGTTTACATAGTCACGTGTGGGGACTGGCTTCCCTTATGGGGAGAAATTGGAGGTCCCCATAAGGGGGGTCATTCATTTTAGGGTGAAGACTTGGTTAGGGTTAGGCATGTGTTGGTTATGGTTAAGGTTAGGATAAGTCTCCAGGAAATGCATGTAAGTCAATGTAATGTCCCCTGAAGTGATGTATACATGGTGTGTGTGTGTGTGTGTGTGTGTTCTAGTATTACTATACTTGTGGGGACATCTGTTTACATAGACACGTGTGGGGACTGGCTTCCCTTATGGGGGCAAATTGGAGGTCCCCATGAGTCAATGTAATGTCCCCGGAAGTGATGTATACATGGTGTGTGTGTGTGTGTGTGTGTGTGTGTGTGTGTGTGTGTGTTTATTAATTATCTTTGCAGGAAGAAGCTCTAAGCTCTTTATGTAACTTCATATCATTTAGGGAAATGTCATTTATCGAATTGATGACCTAAAAAGTTGGTACTCCTGTTACTGCGAGGCTCGCAGCTCTGCATGTGAACATCCCATAACTTCCATAGATACACTGTTGGAAAGAGGACAATGTATCCTACGCTCAACCGAGAAATTATGTACGAAGAGTAACAATTGTGGAAGTTGGAGCAAATCAAAGACACATGTTTACGAATACATTCCAACCGCTCCACTCTGAACATTCAGCGCAATACACACCCATGTTAAAATCTGAAAACGTCCTTTTTACTAAGCGTCGAACAAGGCTGAATATTTTTTAAAGTTTACGTGTGGTTTTAAAGATATATTATACCCATAATGTATGAAAGATCTGGAGCATTTTAAAGTTTGAATGGAGTTTCTACGTCAATGTGTGAATGAGTAGAAAGCTGTTAAAAAGTGCACGTTTTTGTGTTTGAATGACGTCTATAATTTCTTCCACTTAAGTTATACTTAATGATTACCTTTATAAAGTAATGAAATAAGTAAAGTATTGCTGTTAACATTAACTCTTTGTTTCTCTTTCTCTTTTAGCGTAACTTTCTGGGTTTCACCTCCTTCAAAATCAGAGATCTGCTCCGACCCAAAGAGCCTCAAGTCTCCCTCAATCTCAGGTAAACACCTTAAATAAGACTTAAAGGAGCTCTTAACTTAAGTGTGTCTTATGCAACCAATTCTATTTTAATAAACCATAACTGAATGTTCATCTTAACTTAAGGGTCTTTTGTGTTTCATTTTACAAAAACCTTAGCTAAGACTTAAAGTTAATTGTAACTTAAGTGTGACTTATGCAACCGATTTTATTTAAGAAAACCTTAACTAAGACTTAAAGGAAGACTTCTAAAAAAGGCACATTTTAACTTAAGAATGTTTTGTGCAACAGATTTCACTTTAAAAAATCTTAACTAAGACACAAAGGTTGTGACTTACTGTAAGTGTATTTGCTGCAACCAATTTTATTTGAAGAAAACCTTAACTAAGACTTGAAGGAAATCTTAACTTAAGGGTCTTTTGTGCAACTGTTTTATTTTACCAACATCTTAAATGGGACCTTAAGTAAAATATTAATTTTTTGCAACCAATTTTATTTTAAGAAAACCTCAGGTGGGACTTAAGTACATTTAATTTAAGAAATATTAAATAGGACTTAAAGGAAAACCTAAGCAAATTTTAAAGGAATTCTGTGCAACACTTAAGCCTTAACTATCAAACTTAAGGGTGTTTCTGTGCAACCAGCCTCCAGTAACCACTAAACTCCACTTTCCTTCCTAAACTTGACTTTAAACTTCCTTAAAGTCTTCTCGAAGTTTTACTGCATGCACCTTGAACCACACACACACTGAAGTGCAGGGTGCTGTCACCTGATTGGCCGTTGCTGGGATACCTGTAGCCAGATGAGGAAGTGAGAGGGTTTCTCCACCTCCGTGTAGAGTAGAGAAACACTTCCTGTTTTATATCACAACATCTGCAGAGTGACAGACGACAGGTAGAGTACCGCAGGTGGGTTTTAAATACTACACCTGGAACGGAGGATCAGGCTTAGTGCTGTTAGCTTTAATGACATCAAAAGTTAGCTTAGCATACATGTTATTATCTTGGATTGGTCTCTTTGCATCAGACTACAGTTATTTGTATCTGTTAGCTTGATATGATGTCTTTCTTTAATTCATCTTGACAGTTATCTTTGTTTAGCTAGTGTCTGGTTAGCCATGTCTTCTAGGTATCTCAAACCTTGTCAACTTTGTTTTGCCAGCTATTTTGTGACAAGTATGGTTTGTTTTGCTAAATGTTGTGCTGCTAGCTAGCTGTATCTCTCTGGTTTATTCATAGTTTGTCTTATTAATTAGTCTTCATTCCATCACAAGTTAGCTTAGCATACATGTTCTTCTCTTGGATTAGTCTCTTTGCATCAGACTACTGTTAGCTTGATATTCTGAATATATTTCATTCATCTTAACAGATATCTTGCTTCTAGTGATCTTTGTTTCGCTGGTTATTTGGGTTCTTGTTAGGTTTGTCTTGCAGAATGTTGTGGTTCTAGTTAGCTCATCTCACTGGTTTATTCATAGTTTGTCTTATTTAGCTTCAATGACATCACAAGTTAGCTTAGCATACATGTTCTTATCGTGGATTAGTCTCTTTGCATCAGATTACTGTTAGCTTGATATTCTGTATATATTTCATTCCTCTTAACAGATATCTTGCTTCGAGTGATCTTTGTTTCGCTGGTTTCTGGTTAGCTATGTCTTCAAGGTTATTTCAAATCTTGTTGTTTACTAGTTGTTTGCTTTTCTCGTATGGGTATTGTTAGCTTTATCTTGCTAGTTATCGTCCTTTGCACTTGATATGCTCGTTATCTAATTTCCACTAAGATTAGTTTTGCTATTTTGTTTGTTTATATAGTAGTTAGCTTTGTCTAGCAATTATTTGTTTGCGGTAAGCTACATCGTGCTAGTTTTCTTGTTTCCATTAAGATTAGTTTACCTATGTTATCAGTTTCGTGTTAGCTTTGTCTTGCTAGTTAGTTGTAGTTAGCTTTGTCTTGCTAGTTAGTTGTAGTTAGGTAGTTAGATGTGTCTTGCTAGTTAGTTGTAGTTAGCTTTGTCTTGCTATTTAGTTGTAGTTAGGTAGTTAGCTTTGTCTTGCTAGTTAGTTGTCGTTAGGTAGTTAGCTTTGTCTTGCTAGTTAGTTGTAGTTAGCTTTGTCTTGCTATTTAGTTGTAGTTAGGTAGTTAGCGTTGTCTTGCTAGTTAGGTGTAGTTAGGTAGTTAGCTTTGTCTTGCTAGTTAGTTGTAGTTAGCTTTGTCTTGCTATTTAGTTGTCGTTAGGTAGTTAGCTTTGTCTTGCTAGTTAGGTGTAGTTAGGTAGTTAGCTTTGTCTTGCTAGTTAGTTGTAGTTAGCTTTGTCTTGCTATTTAGTTGTCGTTAGGTAGTTAGCTTTGTCTTGCTAGTTAGGTGTAGTTAGGTAGTTAGCTTTGTCTTGCTAGTTAGTTGTAGTTAGCTTTGTCTTGCTATTTAGTTGTAGTTAGGTAGTTAGCTTTGTCTTGCTAGTTAGTTGTAGTTAGGTAGTTAGCTTTGTCTTGCTAGTTAGTTGTAGTTAGGTAGTTAGCTTTGTCTTGCTATTTAGTTGTAGTTAGGTAGTTAGCGTTGTCTTGCTAGTTAGTTGTAGTTAGGTAGTTAGCTTTGTCTTGCTAGTTAGTTGTAGTTAGCTTTGTCTTGCTATTTAGTTGTCGTTAGGTAGTTAGCTTTGTCTTGCTAGTTAGTGTAGTTAGGTAGTTAGCTTTGTCTTGCTAGTTAGTTGTAGTTAGCTTTGTCTTGCTATTTAGTTGTAGTTAGGTAGTTAGCTTTGTCTTGCTAGTTAGTTGTAGTTAGGTAGTTAGCTTTGTCTTGCTAGTTAGTTGTAGTTAGGTAGTTAGCTTTGTCTTGCTAGTTAGTTGTAGTTGTGTAGTTAGCTTTGTCTTGCTAGTTATTTGTAGTTAGGTAGTTAGCTTTGTCTTGCTAGTTAGTTGTAGTTAGGTAGTTAGCTTTGTCTTGCTAGTTAGTTGTAGTTAGGTAGTTAGCTTTGTCTTGCTAGTTAGTTGTAGTTAGGTAGTTAGCTTTGTCTTGCTAGTTAGTTGTAGTTAGGTAGTTAGCTTTGTCTTGCTAGTTAGTTGTAGTTAGGTAGTTAGCTTTGTCTTGCTAGTTAGTTGTAGTTAGGTAGTTAGCGTTTGTCTTGCTAGTTAGTTGTAGTTAGGTAGTTAGCGTTGTCTTGCGAGTTAGTTGTAGTTAGGTAGTTAGCTTTGTCTTGCTAGTTATTTGTAGTTATGTAGTTAGCTTTGTCTTGCTAGTTAGTTGTAGTTAGGTAGTTAGCTTTGTCTTGCTATTTAGTTGTAGTTAGGTAGTTAGCTTTGTCTTGCTAGTTAGTTGTCGTTAGGTAGTTAGCTTTGTCTTGCTAGTTAGGTGTAGTTAGGTAGTTAGCTTTGTCTTGCTAGTTAGTTGTAGTTAGGTAGTTAGCTTTGTCTTGCTAGTTAGTTGTAGTTAGGTAGTTAGCTTTGTCTTGCTAGTTAGTTGTAGTTAGGTAGTTAGCTTTGTCTTGCTAGTTAGTTGCAGTTAGGTAGTTAGCTTTGTCTTGCTAGTTAATTGTAGTTGGGTAGTTAGCTTTGTCTTGCTAGTTAGTTGTAGTTAGGTCGGTTAGGTAGTTAGCTTTGTCTTGCTAGTTATTTGTAGTTAGCTTTGTCTTGCTAGTTATTTGTAGTTAGGTCAGTTAGGTAGTTAGCTTTGTCTTGCTAGTTATTTGTAGTTAGGTAGTTAGCTTTGTCTTGCTAGTTAGTTGTAGTTAGGTAGTTAGCTTTGTCTTGATAGTTAGTTGTAGTTAGGTAGTTAGCTTTGTCTTGCTAGTTAGTTGTAGTTAGGTAGTTAGCTTTGTCTTGCTAGTTAGTTGTCGTTAGGTAGTTAGCTTTGTCTTGCTAGTTAGTTGTAGTTAGGTAGTTAGCGTTGTCTTGCTAGTTAGTTGTAGTTAGGTAGTTAGCTTTGTCTTGCTAGTTAGTTGTAGTTAGGTAGTTAGCTTTGTCTTGCTAGTTAGGTAGTTAGGTAGTTAGCTTTGTCTTCCTAGTTAGTTGTAGTTAGGTAGTTAGCGTTGTCTTGCTAGTTAGTTGTAGTTAGGTAGTTAGCGTTGTCTTGCTAGTTAGTTGTAGTTAGGTAGTTAGCGTTGTCTTGCTAGTTAGTTGTAGTTAGGTAGTTAGCGTTGTCTTGCTAGTTAGTTGTAGTTAGGTAGTTAGCGTTGTCTTGCTAGTTAATTGTAGTTAGGTAGTTAGCTTTGTCTTGCTAGTTAGTTGTAGTTGTGTAGTTAGCTTTGTCTTGCTAGTTATTTGTAGTTAGCTTTGTCTTGCTAGTTATTTGTAGTTAGGTAGTTAGCTTTGTCTTGCTAGTTAGTTGTAGTTAGGTAGTTAGCTTTGTCTTGCTAGTTAGTTGTAGTTAGGTAGTTAGCTTTGTCTTGCTAGTTAGTTGTAGTTAGGTAGTTAGCTTTGTCTTGCTAGTTAGTTGTAGTTAGGTAGTTAGCTTTGTCTTGCTAGTTAGTTGTAGTTAGGTAGTTAGCTTTGTCTTGCTAGTTAGTTGCAGTTAGGTAGTTAGCTTTGTCTTGCTAGTTAGTTGTAGTTAGGTAGTTAGCTTTGTCTTGCTAGTTAGTTGTAGTTAGCTTTGTCTTGCTAGTTAGTTGTCGTTAGGTAGTTAGCTTTGTCTTGCTAGTTAGTTGTAGTTAGGTAGTTAGCTTTGTCTTGCTAGTTAGTTGCAGTTAGGTAGTTAGCTTTGTCTTTCTAAATGTACTGGCTCTTAGTTAGCTTTTCTAATTTGTTTGTTGCTAGCTAATTTGAACCGCCAGTTATCAATTTTTCAGTCGAAGTTTCTTTATTGCTTTTTATTAAGCTTTTCTATGCTACATATTATTGATCCTACTTAGCTTTGTCTTGCTAGTTATTTTGTTTCCTTCACCCTTCTTTCTTCCCTCCTCTCTCTAATTCAGGACGATGGATGGTGTGAACGAGGTCGGGGAGGTGATGGTGTCCCGTCTGCAGATTGAGGAAGAAACTCCTCCGGATCACAAGGTAAAGGAAGTCATATGTTGAAAAGTGTATTTCCATTTCCTTCCTCTCTCTCTAGTTGTACTTGTGTCACATTGAGGTTTCTATTCAGTCGTCTGAGTGAGAAAAATAAGAAAGAGTGAAGTATGTTTCCTCCATTTTCCTCTATTTCAGTGTCTTGCGCTGTGTGACAGTCTTCACACCTCCATCCACGACAAAGAAAACAGTCCAATGATGAGAGCAGGTGAGAAACAAAGCCTTTTATTCTTGCAATGTGTGCTTCTGTGCCTTATTATCGCTTTACTGCCATGTGTGTGTGTGCAGTGTTGTGTTCGCAGGTGTGTAAGGTGTACAGGTTTCAGACGGAGGATCAAAGATGGCTGCTGGTGCGGGAACAGATGTCCGAGACGCCACTTTCTTTCTCGTTACCCAAACAGCTTCTGAGCCTGCTCATACGCAGCCATACAAGCAGGTATGTGTTTGTATTTCACCTGTAGAGTGGTGGAAGGATGTCCTATTTCTGAGTTGGACCCTGAAGGCAGCATCTCCCTGGATTATTGCAGAGAATAATCTCAATATATTAACACCACTTTATGATTTCTGAAGTAAAAAGCTAACGATTGGCTATAAAGGAAGCGAAACTAAGCTAAAGGCGTCTAATGTTGAGCTATAAAGGAACTACAGCACGGTCACATGACTTCACGTCACCACCGCTAAGCTAAAGGTGGCTAATGTTGGGCTATTAAGGAACTACAGCACGGTCACATGACTTCACGTCACCACCGCTAAGCTAAAGGTGGCTAATGTTGGGCTATTAAGGAACTACAGCACGGTCACATGACTTCACGTCACCACCGCTAAGCTAAAGGCGGCTAATGTTGAGCTATAAAGGAACTACAGCACGGTCACATGACTTCACGTCACCACCGCTAAGCTAAAGGCGGCTAATGTTGAGCTATAAAGGAACTACAGCACGGTCACATGACTTCACGTCACCACCGCTAAGCTAAAGGTGGCTAATGTTGGGCTATTAAGGAACTACAGCACGGTCACATGACTTCACGTCACCACCGCTAAGCTAAAGGTGGCTAATGTTGGGCTATAAAGGAACTACAGCACGGTCACATGACTTCACGTCACCACCGCTAAGCTAAAGGTGGCTAATGTTGGGCTATAAAGGAACTACAGCACGGTCACATGACTTCACGTCACCACCGCTAAGCTAAAGGTGGCTAATGTTGGGCTATAAAGGAACTACAGCACGGTCACATGACTTCACGTCACCACCGCTAAGCTAAAGGAGGCTAATGTTGGGCTATAAAGGAACTACAGCACGGTCACATGACTTCACGTCACCACCGCTAAGCTAAAGGTGGCTAATGTTGGGCTATTAAGGAACTACAGCATGGTCACATGACTTCACGTCACCACCGCTAAGCTAAAGGTGGCTAATGTTGGGCTCTAAAGGAACTACAGCACGGTCACATGACTTCACGTCACCACCGCTAAGCTAAAGGTGGCTAATGTTGGGCTATTAAGGAACTACAGCACGGTCACATGACTTCACGTCACCACCGCTAAGCTAAAGGTGGCTAATGTTGGGCTATAAAGGAACTACAGCACGCTCACATGACTTCACGTCACCACCGCTAAGCTAAAGGAGGCTAATGTTGGGCTATAAAGGAGCTACAGCACGGTCACATGACTTCACGTCACCACCGCTAAGCTAAAGGAGGCTAATGTTGGGCTATAAAGGAGCTACAGCACGGTCACATGACTTCACGTCACCACCGCTAAGCTAAAGGAGGCTAATGTTGGGCTATAAAGGAACTACAGCACGGTCACATGACTTCACGTCACCACCGCTAAGCTAAAGGAGACTAATGATGGCCGTGATGACGTTTAGTCGTCTCGTTTAAACACTCAACTCTCTTCCCCAGGGTGCAGGAGGTGATGGAGCTCGGTGACCTTTCACCCCACTTGGACAGGCTACGCTATGATGTCATCTGCCACTGCAACCACCTGATTGGCTGTTACCAGGAAACACTCGCTGACCTCGACAACATCTCAGGTGAGATTTAAAGGGCCACGCCATCAAATTATATTTTGTGGTATTGTTTCTAAAGATAAGATATACTTATGTTTAAAATCCCCTGGTTGGGGGAGTATGATCTCAGTGTGTTAGACCTAAACGTTTTTATTTTTGTTTTATAATCAGCGTCGTCCAGTTTTAAGTCGAGCTGCAGTAAATCAGACCGACAGCTTCAGTTTGTTCCCACCAACCTCCACGCTCAGAGGATGGAGGTCACCGAGCCCGACAGCACAGGTATGATATACACCTGAGGACTCTTTAAAGTAGAGACACTACATACTGATATACACCTGAACATCAGCAGGAGAGGACTCTTTAAAGTAGAGACACTACATACTGATATACACCTGAACATCAGCAGGAGAGGACTCTTTAAAGTAGAGACACTACATACTGATATACACCTGAACATCAGCAGGAGAGGACTCTTTAAAGTAGAGACACTACATACTGATATACACCTGAACATCAGCAGGAGAGGACTCTTTAAAGTAGAGACACTACATACTGATATACACCTGAACATCAGCAGGAGAGGACTCTTTAAAGTAGAGACACTACATACTGATATACACCTGAACATCAGCAGGAGAGGACTCTTTAAAGTAGAGACACTACATACTGATATACACCTGAACATCAGCAGGAGAGGACTCTTTAAAGTAGAGACACTACATACTGATATACACCTGAACATCAGCAGGAGAGGACTCTTTAAAGTAGAGACACTACATACTGATATACACCTGAACATCAGCAGGAGAGGACTCTTTAAAGTAGAGACACTACATACTGATATACACCTGAACATCAGCAGGAGAGGACTCTTTAAAGTAGAGACACTACATACTGATATACACCTGAACATCAGCAGGAGAGGACTCTTTAAAGTAGAGACGCTACATTCTGATATACACCTGAACATCAGCAGGAGAGGACTCTTTAAAGTAGAGACACTACATACTGATATACACCTGAACATCAGCAGGAGAGGACTCTTTAAAGTAGAGACACTACACACTGATGTATTTTGTTACTGGTGTCTCTGTTCCAGGAGGCGTCTGGTATGAAGTGATCACCTTTGGAGCTCCAGCTGATCATCACCAGGGGTTCAAACATGGAGGACTGAAGAAGCTGCTCAGCAAACACACACACCTCAGAGACAGGAGGCGAGTTCAATCTCAGAGTCATACTTTCTCACAAATTTGACTTTTATTAGTTTTTATTTAAATGTGTGGTCTTGCTTTTTTTGTTATTTATTAAAAAAAATGATTTCTGCTAATTTTACTTAATTATTATTTAATATACGTAGAATATATTAGTGGCTATTATTTAATACTTTTTTCTATATTTGTAACATATTTAGAATTTTTGTATCCTGAGTTTTTCTTCTTAAAGAGCCTCCCAACAGCTGCTGTGCAATGAAATATTGGGCTGCTCGTCATCTCGAACCGTCAGCTTAAAGAAGAAGGTGCGATACCGTTCCGATAAATATCAATAATTTCGAACATCGCGGGGAAATTCCTTCGAACTCATTTTTACATTTTGGGGGAAGCCGGAAGTGACGTCAAAAGCAGGAACCAACAACGTGGATTAAACGTGTGGTTTTTTACCACAATGTTGGGGAAATTAATGGATAAAATGCACGGATTATTATTATTATTATTATTCCCACTCCGATCGGGACACGAGGTCCACCGTTCCCCCGCAGCGAGGGTCCCCCCCGTTGACAGTTTACGTGGGCTGGGTGCAGTGGCGGACTGGCCATCGGGACGAATCCCGATGGGCCGGTACCGAAGTGGGCCGGTCGGATAAGTCACTAGCACATCCCCCACTCCCCCCGTTGACAATTTACTAGCGGTACCGAAGTGGGCCGGTCGAGAGTCCCGGGATGATTTGTAGTCCCATTCCACCACTGGCTACATGACCGTATGATCGCCCATATTGACGCACCTCATTCCTAAACTTCTAACAGATACAACATAAACCGATCCTTCAGCCTCATACGAGCTCTCAGACACGTTCAACATTAACCTGTCATCGCTGCCTGAGCTTGCTGCTGTGTGCGCCATCGTGCGTTTGCATGCAGATGCTGGGATCCTGGACGGTGCAGCTGGAGCGCTGTGCCCGCAATGACGTCACGCATCGTTTGGCGGGACTTGAAGAATCCCCGAGAAGATCCAAGTACAAATATCCCAAATCAGTTCAGTAACGGTTTTCAAGGGGACAATATGTACTCAAATGGATGGGTTTGGATGATGGGGGAAACTCGTGTCACAGGCTCTTTAAATGTATGCCTTTTAATTCCCCCTATTTCTTTTTATTTAAAATGTATTTTTACATTATGTTATCGCAGGTAACGCCCTTTAAAACAACATTTAATATGACTTATTTTGTTCTTCCCAGCGTTGCGTCTTACTCCCAGGAGGAGAGCTCCAGGGCCAGGGAGCTTCTGGCTGACGTTGCCCAGCTGCAGCCTCTCATTTTCGGACTCGCCGAGGAGCTGCTCTCCGTCTCTCTGGAGCAAAACAACGCCCGACTGCAGCCGGTGCTCCACAGCCTCACGCAGCAAGTGAGGAGGAAACATTTATAAATAGATGTTTAATAAAATGTAGAATTAATATTTAGGATTTATTTGTTATAAACAACAACAAAAAACATTTAGTTTCAGATGTTTTACTTTTTATTTATTTATTTTAAATGGTATTTTATCTCAGGGATCGCACATTTGTTTTTAATTGTGATGTTTTTTGTAAAATGTACAGATAGTTTTCTGGCAGATCTAATTTTATAATTTTAGAGAAAATACAGTAATTATTTTGGACTTTTACAAACCTTTTTCTCATACAGACGAAGCAGTTTGTCCACGCTTTAAAGGACGAGCTGGTGAAGAGCGCCTTGATAGCGAGCCACGACCATAGCAACCTATGTGAAAACTCAACAGCCAATCAGGAGGGGGCGTTGACACCGGGGCAACAGGACGCCTGGCAACAGGAGGCAGATTACGACGAGGAGGAATGGGTAAGAGTTAATTACTAGGGATGCACGATATTGGTTTTTTGAAACCGATACCGATAACTCGCTCTCAGCCGATACCGATAATAATATAATATATATATATATGAAATGTACCTGTAGTTTTTGCACACCTGGTGGTAAAAAGAGACAGTGAGCAGACATGACGTACTACGATGAACAAAACAAAGCCAAGAACAGTTTCTCTTCAAAGTGACCAGATTTATTTTCCCAAATAAACTTCTTGCCTTTCTCAAAAGCCTCGTGGAGAGGTCAAAGCCCCGGTGCCTTTGCAGCCGGCTTTGGATTCGCCGCTAGTTTAGCAGCGCAGGCGTCTCCCGTACGCTGTTTGAACACACCATCGTAGCCATGGCGATGTTTCAGGCGACTGATCAGGTTGGAAGTATTACAGCTCGTTGCCTTCTCCCCTCCTCGTGGAACTTCTGCATCTGTTAATACAGATAGCAAGCGAACTATCTCACTCTGAAACGTTTGAAATAGTCCCATACTACCGACCACATGTTCACTCCTGCTTCACGCCGCACGCCGTTTACGTCACAGCCAGGCACGAGTTAGGGAGCGCTGGATTTGTGAAGAACTCCCCTCTTCCTAAACCACTAACACCACAGCGCTGGCAGAACGGGAGGAGCCGAGTGAAAACACAAGCGCCCCTCATCCCAATCCACCCCACACCGCAGGATCTGTTTCTTTCTTTGTACCCAAAGACATATATTGTATATTATCGGGGCTATTAATACTTTTATCGGGTTTATCGGGATGACGTCATAATTCCTAAATATCGGACCGATAATTATCGTGCACCACTATTAATTACTGTTTTCACAAATACATAAATGAATGGTGAGAAATTATGCATTTATGTTCTAATTTAATCAATGTGTGTGTGTGTGTGTGTGTGTGTGTGTGTGTGTGTGTGTGTGTGTGTGTGTGTGTGTGTGTGTGTGTGTGTGTGTGTGTGTGCGTGTGCGTGTGCGTGTGCGTGCGTGTGTGTGTGTAGGACAGGGCGTGGGCGAATGTCGGCATGAGCCTCAACTGCATCATCGCCATGGGTGACCGGCTGCTGGGGAAAGAGGAAGTGACATCATCAGAGAACCAAGAATCAGATCACTCCCAGAACACTGGTGGGACGATATTTTATATACTGAAAGCGACTAGAATTGATCGTGTGTTGCTTCATGAGGAGTCTAGCCCAGGAGTTATTATATGAACCACAAAGGTTGATTTGAGGGAATGTACCTCACTATGCTCAGTAGTGTTTGAGTCAAGACATCCTTAACCAAGACCAAGACTTTAAGAGTCAAGACCAAGTCAAAACCAAGACCAAGACTTTAAGAGTTCGACTGCACCAAGTCAAAACCAGACCAAGACTTTAAGAGGTCGAGACCAAGTCAAGACCAAGACTTTAAGAGTTCGAGACCAGAGACCAAGACTTTAAGAGTTTGATACCATGCCAAGACCAAGACTTTAAGAGTTCGAGACCATAAGCCAAGACTTTAAGAGTTCGAGACCAAGTCAAGTGACCAATACTTTAAGAGTTTCGAGACCAAGTCAAGACCAAGACTTTAAGAGTTCGATACCATGCCAAGACCAAGACTTTAAGAGTTCGATACCATGCCAAGATCAGACCAAGACTTTAAGAGTTCGAGACCAAGTCAAGACCAAGACTTTAAGAGTTCGAGACCAAGTCAAGACCAAGACTTTAAGAGTTCGAGACCATGCCAAGATCAGAGTGTACCAAGACTTTAAGAGTTTGAGACCAAGTCAAGACCAAGACTTTAAGAGGTCGAGACCAAGTCAAGACCAAGACTTTAAGAGTTCGATACATGCCAAGATCAGAGTACCAAGACTTTAAGAGTTTGAGACCAAGTGAAGACCAAGACTTTAAGAGTTCGAGACCAAGTCAAGACCAAGACTTTAAGAGTTCGATACCATGCCAAGATCAAGTGTACCAAGACTTTAAGAGTTTGAGACCATGCCAAGACTTTAAGAGTTCGAGACCAATGAGACCAAGACTTTAAGAGTTTCGAGACCATGCCAAGACTCAGAGTGTACCAAGACTTTAAGAGTTTGAGACCATCAGACCAAGACTTTAAGAGTTCGAGACCATGAGCCAAGACTTTAAGAGTTCGATACCATGCCAAGATACAGTAGTGTACCAAGACTTTAAGAGTTTGAGACCAAGTCAAGACCAAGACTTTAAGAGGTCGAGACCAAGTCAAGATCAAGACTTTAAGAGTTCGAGACCAGCCAAGTCAAGATCCAAGACTTTAAGAGGTCGAGACCAAGTCAAGATCAAGACTTTAAGAGGTCGAGACCAAGACCAAGACAGGGTGAGACCGAATCAAGACCAGAAGCAAGACTTAAGGTTGTAAACTGTATGGATAATAGCGAAACTACAACTCAAGATGGAAGTGTATTTAGAGAAATGGTCTAACTGTTATAAGGTATTTAGCAAAGCGAACATATTGTACACCTCTCATTGGACTCTCTGTATGTCTCATACTTCTGTAATGATAATTGCTTTTGTATATTGAACTCCTTCAGCCTCCTGGCAGGAGCAGCTGCTCCCCCTGGTGGTGACTCTGAGGGACTGCGTGAGGGAGGCGGAGCTTAAGGCTCGCGTCGCCATGACGTTCGTGATGATGCAGGCGGCGGCGGCCATGACGGTTTCTGAGGGAACGACAAACATCGCGCAGCGACGCCACGCCGCGTTCAGCCAGGCGGTGAGAGGAGGAGCTAAAGAAGTGTGGAATCATTACACAGATTTATGCTCTTTATTTTCAGTGTACTATTATTTGTTTTGTGCGCTTGTATTGTTTAAATAATAATAATAATTCCTATTTATTGAATATTATCTACTTTTTTTATCATATTTGATCCCATCTTATCGTGATTTTTTCCATCTTATTGTGTATACTGCGCATCTCTCATCTTCCCTCCAGCTGTCGGCCTTGGTGTGTGGTTTCGTGTTGCGTTTGTTCTCAGCTCTGCAGGATCAGGACTTCCTGCAGCAGCTGATCTCTGCCGGACTCCTGGTGCAGTTTGAAGCTCTGCTCAGCACCTATGGTACACACACACAC
>CM070441.1:3086103-3093603 GCA_036324595.1 Champsocephalus gunnari
GGCAGCAGGAAGTTCGCCTTCAGCGGCGTCCAGCTGCTCACTTTCCCCAAACTGTACCGGCCTCCAGAGGGAAGCTTCGGGTAGAAGCTGACCGTTGCTTTGTGTACAGATGCTTTTATATACTCTCAGGAGATGTTGGTGTTATCTTGTGAAGTGTGTGTTGTTGTTTTATAGATGTGTGTGTCAGTGTCCCTCTGTGCAGATTCACAAACATGTTTCTGCATTAAACGAATACTTGATTTCATCTGATTTATTTCATTAAACCACATGGCGGTCGACGTTCAGTGGATTAACACATCTACGTTTTATATTATAATACGAGACGTTGCACTACAATAAAGATGCAGAGAGCCACGTTGAGTTTAAAACGTGCACATTTGAACTTAAAGGGGACCTATCGTGCAAAATGCACTTTGATGTCTTCTCTCCGTCACCATGTGTCCCCGGTGTGTCGGGGAACTCACGCAGCGTCAGAGAATAAAACCCTCTCTCTTTTCCTCCGTACCCAAATCTCTAAAAACGGGGAACAACGGAGCTGATCCAGATTTGCGTCCGATATGACGTAACATCTGAAATGTGGACCCACGGCCCAATCAGAAACGTTGCTATCAGAAACAAAGCCCGACTGTTCTGGACGTAATATGGTCGGTGTTTACATTAGCATCGCTAACACTCAGAGCTAACCTGTGCTGGAGAGCATGTGTGTGAAGAAGCAGGAAGTAGAAAGGAACTCACCTTGTGGTGTAACCGGCAAGAGAGAAAGCCTTTGAGCTCCAGACTGTTTCAGAGCCTTGATGATCCATGATATGGCGTTTCATCACGGCAGCATTTAGTTTAGACGGTAGCTGCCGGGTCCCGCATGAGCTCAGACCCTCCTCTTTAAAGCTTTATCCCCAAATCAGCACTTTAGAAACAGGAAGTGAAACAGAGGGATGTGAGGCGTGGCTAGAATGATCTGTTTGGTATTTTGAGCAAAACACTTCATAGACATGTTTTTATATATTTTTGTATATATCTGAGACCTGTGCTATTGCCTAAAAATAGCATGATAGGTGACCTTCATTACAACTATTTAAAAAAGTTATTACTGCAACCCGTTGAGCCGTTAGATGCTATTTTCTGTTTGTAGTTTATTGACATTTTTATTTGTATTGAAAATGTTCTGGTACATGATATAAAAACACTTTTAGTTGATTATTTATAATTTTTTAAGATTTCATTATCATCAAAATGACTGAAATACACGTTTGAATGCTTTGACTTCTAATGGAGTATTTTTCAAATATTTTATTTCTGTCTTTACTTTGGTAAAACAGTAAAAGTCTGGCGTGTTTCTGTTGTTTGTGTGTTCAGCTGCAGTCCCTCTGCCGGGCCGCTAGAGGCGCCAAATACACTCAGAACGGAAATAAAGAGAGCTGAACTTCAAAATAAAAGAATGACTTTAATTTGTTTAGTGGGAAACTTTCTTAAAATCATAACTTAGTGCTACTGTGTACTTCTACTCCACTACAGTTCAGAGGTAAATGGTGTACAAGATCTGAGTACTTCTACTTTTACTCAAGTACACGATAAACATACATAACACTTCAGCTTTTATTTTGAAAACCCTAACCGGAACTGCTATGCTCTGTTAGCATTCGCTTCACACATCGGGCCCAGTCAAAACAAAGCAGCTGTTTAGCTCCGCTGCTGCGACCAGATTAAAAAACCGTTAACTGATTATTTGTACCGTTAAATTAACAGTAAATCCACGCTCCGGTGTTTCTCTTCGGTCCCGTGGAGTTGAGCTGTTCTAACGGTCGTTTCTTTCCGCAGCTGTTGAGGATTTTATTGGAGCTGTTTGTGTTCTCGGTTTGGAGGCTAACGGGCGGAGGCTGAACACACGGGAAAACTGTGAGGAATACAAAAGAAAACAAGGAGAAAGGGGGGAATAGAGATAGAAAACAAGGGGGAAATGTGATACATGTAGGTGGAAACACGAGAAAAACTGAGAGAAATAGAGGTGGGGAAAGGGTGGGAATAGTGCTCGAAATCACGGGGGAACGGTTCAAATTGAGTCGGGAAACCCGTGAGAATCAGAGGCAGAAAACTGTGGAAAATAGAAGCTGTAAACAAGACACAAACGGTTAAAATAGAGACTGAAAACTCAGACCAACGGTTAAAATAGAGACTGAAAACTCAGACCAACGGTTAAAATAGAGACTGAAAACTCAGACCAACGGTTAAAATAGAGATTGAAAACTCAGACTAACGGTTAAAATAGAGACTGAAAACTCAGACCAACGGTTAAAATAGAGATTGAAAACTGTGAACAATTGAAACTGTAAACCAGATAAACGGTGAAAAGAAACCACGGGAACACAGTGAAAACTAGACTCCAAAATCAGCGGTTGTCCTGGTTAACTTCCCCCGGATTACCCCCTCTCGTCCCCGGATGATGGTGGAGTGAACCGGCCTCTCCCGGCTCTCTCTCCCCGGGTTTAAAGCACCATGGCCCCGGTTTCTCTGGTGGCCGCCTGCCGCAGCCTGGCTCTCTCCACCTGGCTGCTCTCCTTCTGCTTCGTCCACCTGCTGTGTCTCGACTTCACTGTGGCCGAAAGAGAGGAGTGGTACACGGCCTTTGTGAACATCACCTACGTGGACCCGGCCACCTCGGAGCTCCGGACCGAGAAGACTGAGTGCGGTCGCTACGGTGAGCACAGCCCGAAAAAAGAAGCCAGAGGGCTGGTGGTTCTTCCCGGAGCTCCACAGGACCGGCAGGCCTGCGACCCAAACACCCGCTTCCTGGTGCCCGGTCCGGCCGCCTGGGTGGCTCTGATCTCCCGGGGAAACTGCACCTATAAGGACCAGATCCGCCATGCAGCCGCTCAAAACGCGTCCGCGGTGGTGATCTTCAACGTGGGCTCCATCAACGCCAACGAGACCATCACCATGCCCCATCCAGGTACTGGTGCTATTGTTTATCTCTTTAAGAACGCAGTTGAAGAAAAGTCAAATATCAACATTATTTTCTAAAAATATTTCAATTTTTTTCAACAATTTACTTACTTTTTACTTGTTCATAGTATTCTGTGTTATTTCTTGGATTGTAACTTTTTTTTAAATTACTACTACTTTTTTTGTTTACCACTTGCAACATTAGGACTTGTTTTTACCATGTTTAGGATGTTAAGTTCGTTAATTAAGAATGTCATCATAGTGCCACGTCCTTTCTCTTGATATACTACTATCTTTTTATCTATAAGGAGTTCCTTGGATTTCTCCTAAAAGTTACATTTGTACTTTTGCATCATACAGCTAGATTCCGTGAGTAAACTGACTTGATAGTACAATGATCTGTGTATGTGCAAATACTTCCCATATGTTCAGTGTATTTAGCATCACCATGTCCCACTGGTTTCATGATGGATCTCTATTAGGCAGGGGCGGAGCCAGGACATGTTCAGTGGGGTGGCCAGGACATGTTCAGTGGGGTGGCCAGGATGGAACCAGTGATCATTTTGGGGTGGCATTGAAATCACTATTATAAACATAAAAATACATCTCACTAGAAAACAAGGCGTTATTTAAGGCACCGACAACACACCTGACGATCAACCAGAAAACATCAGCCATTAGCCGTTAGCAGTTAGCACACAGAGCTCACAGCTCCTCAGATCTGTTCAGAAACTAGACAACAGGTAAACAAGTACAAACCACATGGCGTGTCATGGCGAATACAGTCGCTGGTTTATTTCTGTCTGTCGGCCGTTGTTGTGAGTGTGGAGTAACGGCCCCTACACGCGGCGGCATGCGTTGCCGCTTCAACACTTCTGCCCATTCACTTTGAATGGGGTGACGTCACGTTTCGCCGAACTGCATTGTGGGAGCGTCAGCCAATCGAATCATATGCCAGTCCAAGCTCGAGCCCAGGGGTCGGCAACCCTTGGCACGCGGCGCCGTAACCAGTGGCTCACTGGGAATAAGTGTGCAAAATATTTAAATTGTATGTTCGGATCCTGAACGAGACCGCCGCCAGAGCGCGTCTCCCCGTTCCCTGCAGAAGGAAGCAGCGCAGCCCGCTCTCTTTATCTCCAGGCGACTTTCTGCCGCTTCCCCCCCGTGGAGCTGATCGTCTCCCCGCGGAGGAAGCCCTTCACTAACTGCAGTGCCCACAAGGAGCCGGACACACGCCGCAGTGCGTGCGTGTCTGTAGGTGAAAGCCCGGTGGCGATCTGCTCATCTCATCGAGATAACATGCTACACGGGGCGGACTGGCCGTCTGTGGGTCGAGCCTTCCTGTCGGCTCCCAGACCGTAGTCGAGGAGGGCAGGAGCAACGAGCTTCAGGTTCAATACCCACTTCAGGTTCAATGGCTGAGAGAGGCGAGCTCGTCTTGGGAGGCCGGTGCATTTATTTAGTTCTTCTGTTTCACAAAATACATCACCTCTGTTTCTCTGCTGCCTCGCTTCACTTCCAGAAACACACACACGCTCGCTCACTGTCGCTCTACCACACACACACACATGCACACACACACACACACGCACATGCACATGCACAAGCCACACCCCTCTCTCTCTCTCTTAAAGGGACAGCGATCTCATCTCTCTCTGCGTGACCCTAAGATCACAACATGTGTGTTCTGGAGAATCACAGAACGGACGATCGTCCTCATTATTATGCCGTTTAAACCAATTATTTAAATTAGGGATGCACGATAATTATCGGCCCGATAATTATCGGTCCGATATTAGGAATTATGACGTCATCCCGATAAACCGATAACAGTATTAATAGCCCCGATAATATACAATATATTTTTTGGGTAAAAAAAAGAAAAAGATCCTGCGGTGTGGGTGGATTGGGATGAGGGGCGCTTGTTTTTCACTCGGCTCCTCTCGTGTTGCCAGTACTGTGGTGTTAGTGGTTTAGGAAGAGGGGAGTTCTTCACAAATCCAGTGCTCCCTAATACTTCGAACCTGATCAGTCACCTGAAACATCGCCATCGCTACGATGGTGTGTTAAAAGCGTACAAAGACAATAATACAATAGTGTGTGTGTGTGTGTGTGTGTGTGTGTGTGTGTGTGTGTGTTTGTGTGTGTGTGTGTGTGTGTGTGTGTGTGTGTGTTGTGTGTGTGTGTGTGTGTGTGTGTGTGTGTGTGTGTGTGTGTGTGTGTGTGTGTGTGTGGTGTGTGTGTGTGTGTGTGTGTGTGTGTGTGTGTGTGTGTGTGTGTGTGTGTGTGTGTGTGTGTGGTGTGTGTGTGTGTGTGTGTGTGTGTGTGTGTGTGTGTGTGTGTGTGTGTGTGTGTGTGTGTGTGTGTGTGTGGTGTGTGTGTGTGTGTGTGTGTGTGTGTGTGTGTGGTGTGTGTGTGTGTGTGTGTGTGTGTGTGTCTGCGCGCGCGCGTTGGAGCTATGTGCAACTCAAGGCATATGCTCGAACCGGAGCTGCCTGGACTGAGTGTGCTGACTTCTCCTACAATGTCCCGCTGTCTGCTTCCTGCATCAAGTCAAGTGCTCGGCGCAGTTGTGTGGATAGAGCGCTCCTCTGTTTTCATTTAAACAGCTCCTTATATCCGTTAGCGCAGCTAGCTAGCACCAGATGCTAACAACAACAATGCACGTAACGTCTCTCTCTTGCTCGCTCGGACCACACATACACACACCCTCCCGGTCCTCCAGATGGCCAGTCGGTGCCTGCCGGTGAGCGTGGAAGTGTGGTCTGCCACAAGCGGGCGGCAGGAGCGGGGCTGTCAGCATCAGCTTGCAGACGGTATTTTAAACTCGATGCGCTCTGAAACTACGGGGCGGCCGAGAAAAAAAAATACACATGCGTTAATCGCGTTAAAATAATTAGTGGCGTAATTTTTATTTTTATTATCGGGTATCGGTATCGGTCTTGAGAAGTAGGAAGTTATCGTATCGGTATCGGTTTCAAAAAACCAATATCGTGCATCCCTAATTTAAATGTTTGTTAAATTCGGCATCATGTAAGTTGCGCTGACGGGTCCACACACTGCCTCCCCGCAGCGAGGCTCCCCCCGCCCTCCTGCTGATGGTTGACGAGCATCAAGCTCCTCAACCCCCCCCCCGTTGATAATTCTCGATCGTTGGCACGCCGATAACAATTTTTTTTCTAAATGGCACTTCATATCAAAAAGGTTGCCGACCCCTGCGCTAGCCAATCAAATGCTTGTGTGTCTGGGGCGGGAGTTTCGTGTGATTGGTTGTTGGTGGAGTTTCAGCCCCCCCCCCGCCGGTAAGCGGCAACGCTTGGGGGGCCGCTTGGGGGGCCGTGAGCATATACAACGTTAGCTTAGCCGATCTCCATTCAGAAAACACGCATTCTAAAAGGTTCTTCACCTGCCGTCTGTCTGCAGACTTGTCAAAGCATTAATTCATGGTTTTACTAACCGGTATCAGTATGTTGTTACGTCGGCATCATTTAGAAACGTGTGTTACAATTTAATCACGGTCAAATATGTTCATGTTGTTGTAGTTGCTCCCGAGCCAGCGCGTCTTGTTCGAATGATGCGAGTAAACACAGCTGGCAGCCGCGGTGAAACTCAAGCGAAGCGAATATTCGCATCGCGTCCGGTGTGAACGCAGCATAATGTTAACGCGTGTCTCAAAATGTTAACATGCAACATTAGGACTTGTTTTTACCATGTTTAGGATGTTTATTTCTTTAATTAAGAATATGTTGTCTTAGTCTTGATATACTATCTTTCTATCTCTAAAGTAGGGCTGCTCGATTATGGCAAAAATCATAATCTCGATTATTTGGGTCAATAATTGTAATTTAGATTATTAAATGCGATTATTAAATGACTTTGAAAACATTTATTGGAGAAAAAAATGTGAACAGTTTGATGTGAACAGTTGATTACTCTGAACTTTACGTTTAATTCAACTGGAAAACCAAAAGTTATAAAAAAATTCTAAAGCAATAATAATAATACAAAAATAATCGTTTTATTTCGATTTAAAACATGATGAATTGAGCAGCCCTACTCTAAAGTTAACACATGGAACATTTAGAGTTCCTAAACGTATTTTCTGGATTTCTCCTAAAAAGCGTTCCACTCGACTTCACATGTGCCCTCGCCCTGTGTGCCGCCCTGATGATGAACCGATCTGATCTGGTGTCCCTCTCCGAGCCGTTACACATCTGTTTCCTTTCAGATACATATCGTATTCACCTTTCAGCGTTTCCTCCTCAGATCCTGTCGAGGTTTGTCAGTTGCTCGACTATCGATGTTTTCTGACCTTGTGATGCACCGAACCGTCAGAAACTATACATGACTGCAGAAGTCAAGAATCATTGATACAATAGAAACTAAATACAAAAACATTAGATTTAAAATGTTTTCTCGTCTTTTCTTTGGTTATTTGATCCTGAATGGCAGTTTTAGTCGAGAAGAGTGAGCGACGTGCGCTGCAGATATATTCACATATTAGAGGTTTTATAAGTCTCTATTAATAATGCATATTCCTCCTGTTCCATCCACGGCATAAAA
>CM070441.1:3098603-3151103 GCA_036324595.1 Champsocephalus gunnari
ACACACACACACACACACACACATCCAGAGGTTCAGATACGCCAACGCACGGGACCGCAACCAGGTGCACACACACACACACACACACACACACACATCCAGAGGTTCAGATACGCCAACGCACGGGACCGCAACCAGGTGCACACACACACACACACACACACACATCCAGAGGTTCAGATACGCCAACGCACGGGACCGCAACCAGGTGCACACACACACACACACACACACACATCCAGAGGTTCAGATACGCCAACGCACGGGACCGCAACCAGTGCACACACACACACACCACATCCAGAGGTTCAGATACGCCAACGCACGGGACCGCAACCAGGTGCACACACACACACACACACACACACACATCCAGAGGTTCAGATACGCCAACGCACGGGACCGCAACCAGGTGCACACACACACACACACACACACACACATCCAGAGGTTCAGATACGCCAACGCACGGGACCGCAACCAGGTGCACACACACACACACACATCCAGAGGTTCAGATACGCCAACGCACGGGACCGCAACCAGGTGCACACACACACACACACACACACATCCAGAGGTTCAGATACGCCAACGCACGGGACCGCAACCAGGTGCACACACACACACACACACACACACACATCCAGAGGTTCAGATACGCCAACGCACGGGACTGCAACCAGGTGCACACACACACACACACACACACACACACATCCAGAGGTTCAGATACGCCAACGCACGGGACCGCAACCAGGTGCACACACACACACACACACACACACACACACACACATCCAGAGGTTCAGATACGCCAACGCACGGGACCGCAACCAGGTGCACACACACACACACACACACACATCCAGAGGTTCAGATACGCCAACGCACGGGACCGCAACCAGGTGCACACACACACACACACACACACACATCCAGAGGTTCAGATACGCCAACGCACGGGACCGCAACCAGGTGCACACACACACACACACACACACACACACACACACACATCCAGAGGTTCAGATACGCCAACGCACGGTACCTTCTGAGTCTAAATCTCTCTCTCTCTCTCTCCCTCCCTCCCTCCCTCCCTCCCTCCCTCCCTCTCTCCCTCCCTCCCTCCCTCTCCCTCCTCTCTCTCTCCCTCCCTCCCTCCCTCTCTCTCTCTCTCTCTCTCCCTCCCTCCCTCCCTCCCTCCCTCTCTCTCTCTCTCTCCCCCCCTCTCCCTCTCTCTCTCTCTCTCTCTCTCTCTCAGAGGCGCCTAGGCGATGCGGCGAAGAAGGCGATCAGTAAGCTCCAGGTCCGAACCATCAGGAAAGGAGACCGGGAGACGGAGGGAGACTTTGATAACTGCGCCGTGTGCATCGAGGGATACAAGCCCAACGACGTGGTGCGAATTCTGCCCTGCAGGTAACACACACACACACACACACACACACACACACACACACACACACACACACACAGAGGGAGTGGGTTAGAGTGTGTGCCTCAGTAGTGAAAGCTGTGTTTGTCGGCAGACACCTGTTCCATAAGAGCTGCGTGGACCCCTGGCTGCTGGACCACCGGACCTGCCCCATGTGCAAGATGAACATCCTCAAAGCCCTCGGCATCGCTGTGAGTCTCTGATATAACATCACTCATCCCGTATGTGCTGTTCAGGCAGAGAGGAGAGGCTGCAGGACGGCGTCAGAGCAAGCAGTTTGACGACCTGCTCTGCATCAGTCAGACATCGGATCACCATATCATGTGTTTTCTCTTTGCATTAGGAGTCAATAGTTAACATAGGTCATTTAAATCAATTAAAAAAGATATATATTTCTTGTGGCACAGCAAGTAATGACCTCTGATTAGTAGTTATCTCTTGGTCCCGCCTCTCTTCGCATCCCATTGGCTCTTCTATCTGGATGCTGTGTTCTGATTGGCTGCTCAGCCTCTTTTGTTGATGAACTGATTCTAAAGAGTGCATTTTAGCACTTTAACGGGCTTTTGATATTTTGATTTCCTGTCTGTCCTAACCCACTCCCTTTCTCCCCATGTCTTTGTTGTCAGGATTGCTTTTTCGTGCCATGTTGTTGAAAACGGTTAATTAAAACGGATCTCTAAACTGCCGCCTCTCTCTCCAGCTGAACGCAGACTGCCTGGAAGACCTCCCTCTGGACTACGACCTGACCGTGGGGGGGGGGCGGGGGGGCGCTGGCTCTGGAGGCCGTGGTGTCGGGGGGGTCGAACGACGGGACCCTCAGTGAGGGGGGGGGACTCCTCCGTGCTGCTGGACCCCGGGGTCAGGAGGGTTGGACTGCCTCAGGACTACCAGGACCCTCTGAGAGACAGCCCTGTGACCATGACTACTGACACACTCACAGGTACACACACACACACACACACACACACACACACACACACACACACACACAGTACACACACACACACACACTCAGACAAACGCACATGAAACTATTATTCTCCGTCCTCTCTCCAGGCGATCTGCAGCCGATGGCGAGCAGCTCCGTGGCGTTGCTGGTCATCACCGTGGAGACGGGTCTGTCGGACGAGGAGGGGTCCGGGGAGCAGAACCAGCTGGGGGAAAAGTCCTGAGAGGAGCCGGACCAGAACCAGAACTCAGTGATTAGGTTCAGATGAAACCCTCCGGAGAACAAAGATTAAAAAGGAGATTAAACGGTTTGTTGAGGCGGACGTATTTGGGAATTAAAACCAGAACCAGAGTCTGGGGCTTTTCTCTTTGGACCCGGACCCCTTTCTGACTAGACTTTGAACAGGCTGTTCCCAGTGTGGATAAACCTGTGAGCGTTGGTTTGAATCTGGACTCGAAGGACCTGGTTTGGCTTCACTTTCTCGTCTCTTTCTGGACGCTTGGCGGGTTTGGAACCAGAACTGGACCTGGGTTGTATCCATTGCGTTCACTTGGATTTACCACGTGTTTCCCGACTGGAATATACTAGGTCAAAAACGCATTTCCTGGTCCTCTAAATTTCATTTTAAATACGGTGGACGTTCGTTACTCAGCGGACCTAACGAGGGTAGGACGGGATTCACACTGGGACCACGTTTTAACTCTTCGGTACTCGTGAAAAGAGGGTAACATCCGGAGGAAGTCGGCGGCCAAAAAGGCTTCTCCTTCATCAGAAACACTGGAGGATCTTTGATCAACAAACGCCTCGTTGTGTTTAAAAAAGGCGAGAAATCTAGATGCACCCGTTTGTTTCTCCCGCTCTCCGGACCTTTCCGTGGAACATTCTGTTACCTGGGGTTTCCCGGTCGGACAGCTTACCAGGAGCCCCTCGTGGAGCTTTGATTCTGGTTGTTATAGCGCATTTTGATTTGCCGGCCAACAATGTCTCGAGGCCTTTTACCTTGAAAGGACCCGGCAGTGAATCCGGTTTGTTTGCCGCCTCGTCGTGGCAGTATTACGGCTTCAGTGACTGCAGTATTGAATTGAAGTTCTCACAGTATTTTTGTTTCTCTTTCTGCCCGTCGGTTTAATTCAGGCTCCTCTATCTTCAGAAGAACTGACGGCATTCGGGTTTACGTTCTGGCAAAAGCTCTGTACAAAATAATATAAGGTGTGAGAGTGAAGATAATAACGACTTTAAAGCACAGATGGAAATAAGAGTTTGAAACTTTACACGAATCCTGAAGTTGGGTCTTAATGTCGGGAGAAATGCCACGATAATGGAGGACATTATCAATAATTACTTTCTCTAATTACGTAAATAGAAACAAACATCCCTGAGGCTGGGCAGACACTGCATGCTTATATTGTTGTTGTTTTTTTAATTTAACGATACACAAAAAACGTTAATCCTCGATGCAAAGCTATTGCTAACGCTAACTTAAAAACCCTAGTCGATTTTGTCATGTGACAATTCCGATAAAGTTTATTTAAACTAGGGCTAAACGTATATCAGAATTGATCAAATGTAATGGGCTATTGCAATATCGAAAAAGTAGAAAGTGCAATATTTGATGAAGACAAAATATGTGAAAACACAAAAATTACAGATCATTGTTAAAAATAAAATTGTGATAATTTTAATGTATTTTTCAATAAAAATGCGAATAAAGACGCTGTAATCTTCTTTCGCTCACATATCGTGAATCCTATCGCAATTGCAATGAGTACAAAATTATCGTAAATTAAATATTTATTCAGTTAAATACAGTCCTAATTTTAATACGATATTTTTGTCTTCAGCTACGAATATTTCAAAAATGATCAAAAAAATACTACTTTAGTTAAATGTAATATTGCGTACAGTTTATAAACGACAATTTGAAGCTAGCCATATTGGAATTTTTTTTGTCGTAAATATCAGAAGTACGGCGATGTGTCATAATCGGCAAATCTGGCCAAAAAAAATAAAAGTTACGACTCGGAAGTGACGGTTAAAATCCTGGTTTATCTATGTAGTGTCTGCCTGGCTAACGAAAAAGTTAGCGTTAAAATACCACTTAGGAATTTTTTTTTAAAACGTAAAACCCTTTAGCGTTGTTTTGTTTGTCCGTCCGTCCGTCTGCCAGCCTCACGCTGCCTTAAAAAAAAACAAAAAAAACATTTAAACACTGACAATCAAATATCCGATCTTTCGCTCGTGACTCTACGATCTTTTTCTGAACCTTCGCCACTAAACGGTGTCCGCTGCCATTTCCAGAGTTCAAACGCCACCAAAGCAATGCGTGAAAGACGAGGAAAAGTCGGAGATAGCTTAGCGAAGAATCCCTCCCTGTAGGGGCTGCACAATTTATCGGAATTTACCGCAATTCGGACTCGTACGATATCAACATACGCTAGCTCCAACAATGTGTCGTCATAGCATTCGGAAAATACGTTTTGCGGTCCTGACATACGAAGAAATATTTGTACCATGATTATTTTAGCATAAATAATAAACGTTAAAAATCGTATTTTCCCCTAAATTGTGCGTCCCTATTTCCCCCCCACGTTAGCCGTTAGCATGTAAATATAAAATGTATATTCCACACGTTCGCCGGCGCCGAGAGAGAAAGAGATTGTCGTCTATTTTGATACCAGAGGAGACGTTTTATTTTTGTAACGAAGACCCCGAGCAGCAGAGACTGACCCCATGACATTGAGTGTTACTTTAAGTGTTGATTATTTGTGTAATTGTACATACAGATGACGTCTGCAATACGAATCTAAAATATTGTAATTTGAGTTTTATTTGTGTTGACGCCTGATGAAATCTGAGAGAATGAAGGCTGGAGAATGTCTTTTTATTTTAAGGACGTAATTCTCAATATTGAATTGTGTTCAAGACCTTTTTTTAAAGCTCTGCGTGTACATAGCGTTGTTTTTCAGATCCTCCGTGATTTCGAACGATGAAAATCCGCCTCTAAATCTGAAAAAACGCCAAACATAACGAGGTTTCGAAGAACTGGAGTTGGTGTGTCCAGTCGAACCGATAATGTCTTCCTCCTTTGCTTCCCTCTTCCTCTCAGTATAAACGTGATGGGATTGTACGCCTTGTTTTGGCCATTTTTCTTTCCGTGTTTTAATTAAACTTCCTTTCATGTTTTATTTTCACGTTTGCAATTCTGCGTCCGTCACAAAGTGGATCTCTAACCCAGGCTGAGGCTGCGGTGGCATGTTGGTCCTCCTTTTAGCTGGGAATCTAACCTAAACATTTATAACCCGCAGAAACGTCCGTAAAAACACAATCATAGAAACGTGAAATATTCGTGATTCTTCGGTTGCTTTGAATCAACGCCGTTCGCCATATTTTCACACCCGGAGTGGAGGGAGTGCAGCAGCTGGGCGTAGCTCTAAAGTAACGGAGTGGAGTGCAGCAGCTGGGCGTAGCTCTACGCCCGACGTGGAACCGAAGGTTAAGACCAAACTAAAGTTATGACGAGTGCACCACTTGGACTTAAGCCCTGTATGCGTTGCGCCCGGGTGTAACTTTTACGCCTAGTATGGAGCAGGCGTAAATCGGAAAGACAGACTGGTATCCATAGTAACGTAAAACAGGCAAGAAGGATATTAACGATGGCAGGGCGTCTCGTTTACATGTTTAACAATGAAAGGGCATTAAGACGAGGAAGAGTCGTCCGTGATCGAACAAACCCACTGGACATCTATTCGGTGAGCTGATGGAGAGGTTTCGTTTCGGCAGACGAGCCCTTTGTGATTTAATCGAGGAGATCTCCCCTCAACTCCAGCACGGATCAGACCCAAACGCTGCGCTCTCCTCAACCGTGCAGGTGCTGATTGCGCTCAGATTCTACGCGAACGGGGCCTTTCAGAAATACTGTGGGAGACATGATTAATGTTCATCGCACAACTGCATGTCGGGCAATACGACGCGTTCCATTGGCCCTCAAGCACCGATTTCTTTCTCCGTCAGTTCCCGCTGTCGCTCTGACAAACCCCTCTTTCTCTTTCGGGGCGCGGCCATTTGGGATTCCCCTGGAGTCATCGCTGACGCTGTGGGTGAGGGACTTCCCTCTTCTCTGCGGTCCTCTGAGTCTGTAAAATAGCGTTGCTTGGCAACAATGACTGTTTCGCGTGTATTCACGTGGACGCGCATCTTAAGACCAGGCGCAGCTCCGCCCGAGACGAGTCGGGCTTGGTGCACTCGGTGTAAATTCGAATCACTACGTCGGACGTAGCTAAGCCCGACGTTAGAGTTAAGCCCTACTTGTTACGCCCATCTGGTGCACTCCACTCCAGATAACTCACATTTAGTATCAGATAATGTGGACGTTTCAGTCCAAACACAGCCCTAATAGACCTTATATATTAATTGTATTACAAAACATTGATAGTTGATATAATTTAAAGATGATTTAACTGTCACACACAGTAACTAACTTTAATTAGTTTTAATTAGTGTTTACGAGGAAGATGTGTAGTTTATGGCACTAAATATCATTTATATCTCTAAAATGTTGGAATTAAGAGATACAAATATTACTTTTTGAACTCTTACATTTCAAAACGAGGTATTTTGTATCCAAGGGGCTTTGATAATAGTAATTAAAGGTTTAGTAAATCACTACAAAAACTAGTTTCCCATTCATCTAACGTGGGACCCTCGTGTCACTGCCAGTAATGACGTCTGATTGGTTGTTTGCTCTTGCCTCTCCTCACAGCTCATTGGCTGTTCTCTCTGGATGCTGTTTTCTGATTGGTTGATGCACTTTAACTCTGTTTCTCTTTAAGGATCCTATTTTCACTCACATTTTGTGCGATGGTGTTAAAAACGTTGTGACTGATCTGGAAAATGGTTTTTAATAATACTTCCATGTGTCTGTTGTCCGACTACCATATATTTCGCCATGTATTGTAACGTATGCTCTCTCCCTTGTAATCCAGCTGGAATTTTGCAGTTTACTCTCACATTTCTGACAAAAACCTGACATAAAGCAAATATTATTTTTGTCGAATTGAATTAATCTTCTTTAATTTAGCTTTACAAAAACAGCGATATCCGTGAGAAACAAAAAACCTCCGTTGCTCCCAGAGAGACGGAGAAAGTTGAGGTGTCAGTAGCGATGCTAACCGCTAAGCTATGTGACGGCAGGGTGCGAAATGTTGTCGTGTCTCTGCGATTTTTGTTATCGTTTTACGAAGCGTCCGTTTGTACGGTTGTCCTGTGCACGCTAACACAAAACACACACTCACACACACACGTGTAAATACGCCATGTTGTTTCTGTGTTTCAGTTGTTGCACGTGTTCTGATTCAGGACAGAATTTAAATAAAAATGTAATTCAACATTTTTGGTTTGTTTTATTTATTCCAGCTGTTTTTGGCATCAAAAAAAAATTGTTGGATTTTAAAAAATTTGGTTTTCTCTTAAATTATGAAAATGCTTTGTGTTTGAATTTCTCTCCTTTAGTTTGTGGAATATATGTTTATTTTAACAAATGACTTGATTTTAATTGTCTTTTTTATTGTAGGAGGATTTAAAGAAGCATCTTCTATCATAATTATATTTTTACTTTTTATTTGCCGAATTCAATTTTACAAACATTTCCTGAAATTTAGAATATTTAAAAAATTTAAATGTGGTTTTTCTCCCTCATCTCAAAATATTATTGTTTGTATTTCTCTATATTTGTATGAATACTCTATATATGTTTTTCCCCAAATGACGATGATCGCTTTTTTATAGATTTTCTCATACACCTTAACCTCGGAGATTAAGCATGTTTTTCTCGTTAATTTTGAGTTTTCTTCCTCAGTATATGACCCCGAATATCCTTAATAATGATTACTTACAATAACCCCAATTCACTGTCAGTGATCTTTAATCTCCTCAAAATGTGTTGATGTTTTTCAGTTTTTCTCTCAAAATTATATGTTGTAAATTCGCTGTTACAAAGAAGCAGCTTCTATCAAAATGATATATTTTAATGAATTTGTCGAATTCAATTTGGTAATTTCTACACAAAAAAACATAAACACAACATTTCCTGGAATAACTAAATAAAATATCAGAACAGACGGGTTGGTAAATCACAGTTTAATACGGAACACATCGATATACATTCCCATACAGCAGTGCTTCTCAAAGTGTGGCCCGTGAGCGCCCCCTAGTGGTCCGTGAGTATATTGGTAACATTTCACATTTGAAATAAATAAATAAATTTAAGTTTTCCGCACTCTCGCGGGAATATCTCCGCAATGGAGCGAGCTTAAGTTTCACTTTAAATTGCACGATAAAGCCCAGCGCAACACCTTCGTCACACATGTTGCCACTTGTTTGTACCATTTCCAGGCGATTTGTAATCTGTTCTAGAAAAACGATGTGTTTTTTGATATTTGTGGAGTTAGGTGGTCCGCGAGTGTCCTGGTGAGAAACTGCCATGCGGGTACTTCAACATTAATGTCTCCAAAATGGCTGTTCGTCTCTGAAAACAAGTCATCATGAGTAGCGTTAACTTGTTTACAGGAGGAACCGATGATATATTGAATTATTATAAAAGCCATATCAGCTTAATTTAACTCCAGTATTTAATCATGTTTGGGCAGGAACTAAACAACAACAACAACAGGAAGTCAAAAGACGGACATTCAGTCTCAACGAGAACCTTCTGCAGCTTCTGGTGAAAGATGGAGATGTGTTGGGTGGGAGGAGCCTGAGGAAGCACGAACTCGATAGAAGGAATTGAACTGTTGGCCCGATGTTGAGTGTTGGCCTCCAGACCTCATGGAGTGAAGGAGTCAAGGCTGCATGAGGAGGAGACGGAGGAGACGTTCAGGTGCAGGATTCTAAACATTAATGTTCTGCAGGAAGAATGTGGCGTTTCAGCCAACTGGTGTCTCAACAGGGAGGAGGCCACGGCGTCTGCCACCTACACACACACACACACACACACACACACACACACCACCCATACACACACACACCACCCATACACACACACAGAGACACACACCACACACCACACATACACCACACATACACCACACACACACACACACACATCACACATACATACACACACACACCACACACCACACATACACCACACACACACACATACACCACACACACACACACACATACACACACCATACATACACCACACACACACCATACATACACACACCACACACACACCATACATACACACACACACCACATACACCACACACACCACCCATACACACATGCACCATCCATACACACACACACACGCACCACACATACACACACCACACAGACACACACCACCCATACACACACACCACACACATACACCATACACCATACACACACATACACACACCACACATACATACACACAGACACACACCACACATACACACACCACACGGACACACACCACCCATACACACACACACACACACCACACACATACACCGTACACCATACACACACACACCACACATACACACCACACATACACACACCACACATACACACACACACCACACATACACCACACACACACACCATACACACCACACACACACACACACACACACACACACAGAGACACACACACCACCCACACACACACCACATTATTATCTCTGTTCTTCTTTGGTGGTATTGGAATACAAAAAAATAACATTTATATAAAACCACTTTCTTACTTTTTCCGGTTTGTCTTCTAGCACTGCGTGTCCACAGGGGGGCAGCACCTGCATCATGAATGTAGCTATACACACACACACACACACACACACACTCCCTGGCCGTCACTTCCAGCGTGTTGACTGACGGGAGCAGCTGACTGTGAAGAGGAGCTGCCGCTTCCAGCTGTGTGTGTGTGTGCGCGCGTGTGTGCGTGTGTGTCCTCAGAGACCTCCTTCACCTTTTCCCTCACAGTGAGTAGAAACCCAGCGTGAGAAGAATGTCAAGTATTCCCCAAATCATTGTGTTTCTCTACTTGTTTATTCTTTGTTTCTCCAGGACTACATTTCCCATCAGCCCTAGCAACTAAGTATTCGGAAGTAATGATACATTTTTTTTGCAATTTTGAAGACTTTTATTTTTCATTACACGTTTTGCAGACACCTGAGTTTCTCACCTTGCATCTGTCCGATTGTCAGAGCTCTGTCCAGCCGGTCCATTCCTGGAAAGCAGAGACTTCAAGTAAGTGGGAAAAACATAAATATATATTTTATTTAAAAACCATTGTCTTCGAGAAAAAGGGAACAAAAAGTGTGGCGTTGCTGATTCATCTCCATATTCAAGACTATTTCCTGTACACAGATGTTCACTTCCTGCCTTAAGGATATATTATGTAGTTTCTGTCATTTGTATCGACATACTGTAAGACATGATAACATAAGATAATACGTTATTCATCCCGAAGGACGTTGTTGTGCCAGAGTTAGAAAAATACAATAGCACAATAATGAAACCGTACACTAACAGTGTAACCTGAGACATAGACGGTCATATCATTAATTTAAATATGAACAGTATTTAGTAGTACTGTACTATTCCTTATTTCGACATACAATACGACTGTTTTATAAGACGTACCGGCGAGCAGCAGCAGTTTGGGAAGGTTGAAGGCGAGGAAGAGATTGGACGTTCCTCTGAACCAGCCGTCCCAATACTTCTCCGACTTAGACAGGTTAATACGCCACACATACACACTCTGACACACACACACACACACACACACAGCAGGATGGGTTAAGTATCTTCAGGTGAAAACAGTCAGACTTTAACGCACAAAAATAAAATAATTGAGACATTTTCGGCCTGTTTTGGGGTGAAAATTGGAAAATGAATGCAAGTCAATGGAATATATGTATTATCAAAATACGTGTAGATGTGTAAGAGGGTTTCAGTTTATGACAACAAGTTCAGTAGTTGTGGATGTTTGGCAATACATGGAAGCCAATGGAAGTACTGTTGTGTTTTTCGATGTTGAATGCAAGTCAATGGTGTCCTGTTTGAAATGTTTACGTATGAACATCTGGGTGTTGACTATTGTTTCGGTGTGGTTAATTGTGTCTATATTGAATGCAAATCAATGGAAAATATTACCTTTTATAATACATGTAGATGTATGGTATGATATAGATATGTGGATTAATGGAAGCCAATGGAAATATATCGATTTTTGTAGGTTTGGTTTTAGATGTTTGGGAGTCAACGGAAATATTGTTTTAAATGTTTTTGTAGGTTCCTGATGAATGCAAGTCAATAGTGTCCTTGACATGTTTATGTATGAACATCTGGCTGTTGTTTTGGTGCAGTTGTAAGGGTCTATAATGAATATAAGTCAATGGAAAGAACACATACAAACAAAAACGCAACATTCGTCGTTTTTTTGCCAAATGTTTCCGACATTTAGATTTATTTCTTTTGGTTTATTATTTCACATTTCTTGGCGTATTTGTGATGTTTGACTTTTGTCCACCACATTCTGATCAGGTTCTCCTCGAGTCACGTTTGAGCTAAATTTGGAGATATTTCCTCAAAGCGTTCGTAAGGTATCGGGTTCCTACCAGAAAAATGTTCGTACAGCAACTGCAAGAACGTAATGCCTCTGGACGCCATGACAACAGTGTTTTTACAGCCATCAATAAATCAATCAACAACTTTATTAATCCCGTTATGAGCAGTTTACGTCATGTGCACAGGCAGGAATATGTATATATTTATGGTTATATTTGTACAAAATATTCCAAATATGTTATACAACTTCTTCAATGTTGTTACGACGTTAATGCCTTTGTTTTCCAGTCAGTGTTTTCACACCTGGCCTTCGTTGAGGTTCACCTCCGATGCGACATTTTCTTTGTCGTCGACGTAGCTTTGATCGTAGAACTCTTCGTTTCGCTCCGTGACGACGTCGGGCACCGGGATGGTTCGCTCCAGAGTTTCTGCTTCCTCCACCTCACATCTAGTGAGACGGGAAGCGAGAGGAAAGAGGAGAAAGTAAAAGTCTTGGGTTTGAGACCCGGCTTTTATTCGAGACGATACGTAAATTGTAATCTACTCCCAGAGCTTGAATAATGAAGCAAAGGAATCGATATTGAGGCTCCACCTCTAACTGGCCAATCAGAGCCAACCTACCTTTTGACCTGACCAACATCGACACTCTGGCAGATTCCAGGTTCTTGATTTGCCCGCTTGTGATGCTGAGAGGAGGCCAAACAAAAACCTGTTACTTCATAGCTTATAAACAGACTTGAGGAGAAAGCTGACTCATTCCCACATGTTAGAACTTTTGTTTTCAGACTTGATCTGACAATAAAGTAATATCGTATCGTATCGTATCGTAGCCTGACTTTCACTAACCAAACTCAGCCTCCCAGTTAATGTTAGAGGTGTCAAACAGATCCACGTGCTAACCTAGCCAGCTAGCGTTAGCTGTTATTAGTGGTCTTTATGCTAACGATACTCGGCACCGTCGTATCGAGGATGCGCCGGTGATGATGGCTGCCGTGTCTTTGGCTCCTCTCCAACTCAGCCTTTTCTTCGTATTATTTCAGTGTTTGTTTTTCTATTTACTTGCACTCTTTTATCTGTTGAAGTGTTCCATGTTGCTCTGTTGGGGAGCCTGTGACTTGAGCTTTTCATTGCCATATCCACACCGTAGCAAACGACAATAAAAGCATTGAATCTTGAGCTCCGTCTTCTCGACCCATTATGGTATTTTTCTGGATCCCAAAAACCAAGATGGCGACGGACAAAAATCCTCTTTAAGGCTAAAAAACTAAAGTCCTCAACCCAATGGACCAATCAATAGCTTGACTGCTACAGGGAATGCTAACTCATGTCCAGGTTGCTTTATTGGTCTTTAATTCCTCACCTCCACTCTATAGCGTGGTCCATGGACTTGAAGGACTTTGGTCTTTCCTTCAGTGAGTCCTGGATGCTGTGCACGTCGTTGCGCTGCCTAGGTGGAAAACAACACCAGTAAATGTTGGGCACATCCTGAATGTCCTCTTCCAACATGAGAGCAACATGCTAACAAAGGTATCCCAACTGCAGCTGTGTACATGACAGGATGTATGATTACCTAGAAGAGCATCAGGACTGTGTTAGGCAGATGATAGCTATGTGATGAACATTAAAAGTCAGAATTTTGAGAAAAAGTCAGATTTTTTTCATTTTGAAAGAAAGTCAGGATTTTTTTAATTTTGAGAGAAAGTCAGGATTTTTTAATTTTGAGAGAAAGTCAGGATGTTGAGAAAAATCAGGATTTTTTTCATTTTTGACGAGAAAGTCAGGATTTTGAGAGAAAGTCAGGATGTTGAGAAAAGTCAGGATTTTTTAATTTTGAGAGAAAGTCAGGATTTTTTAATTTTGAGAGAAAGTCAGGATTTTTTTAATTTTGAGAGAAAGTCAGGATCTTGAGAAAAATCAGGATTTTGAGAAAAATCAGGATGTTGAGAAAAATCAGGATTTTTTTCATTTTGAGAGAAAGTCAGGATTTTTTAATTTTGAGAGAAAGTCAGGATTTTTTTAATTTTGAGAGAAAGTCAGGATTTTGAGAAAAAGTCAGGATTTTTTTAATTTTGAGAGAAAGTCAGGATTTTTTTAATTTTGAGAGAAAGTCAGGATTTTTTAATTTTGAGAGAAAGTCAGGATGTTGAGAAAAATCAGGATTTTTTTCATTTTGAGAGAAAGTCAGGATTTTGAGAGAAAGTCAGGATTTTGAGAGAAAGTCAGGATTTTTTAATTTTGAGAGAAAGTCAGGATTTTGAGAAAAGTCAGGATTTTGAGAAAAGTCAGGATTTTGAGAAAAGTCAGGATTTTTTTAATTTTGAGAGAAAGTCAGGATTTCGAGAGAAAGTCAGGATTTTGAGAGAAAGTCAGGATTTTTTTAATTTTGAGAGAAAGTCAGGATTTTTTTAATTTTGAGAGAAAGTCAGGATTTTGAGAGAAAGTCAGGATTTTGAGAGAAAGTCAGGATTTTGAGAAAAGTCAGGATTTTTTTTTATTTTGAGAGAAAGTCAGGATTTTGAGAGAAAGTCAGGATTTTGAGAAAAAGTCAGGATTTTTTAATTTTGAGAGAAAGTCAGGATTTTTTAATTTTGAGAGAAAGTCAGGATTTTTTAATTTTGAGAGAAAGTCAGGATTTTGAGAAAATCAGGATTTTTTTCATTTTTGAGAGAAAGTCAGGATTTTGAGAGAAAGTCAGGATGTTGAGAAAAGTCAGGATTTTTTTCATTTTTACGAGAAAGTCAGGATTTTGAGAGAAAGTCAGGATTTTGAGAGAAAGTCAGGATTTTTTAATTTTGAGAGAAAGTCAGGATTTTTTTAATTTTGAGAGAAAGTCAGGATTTTTTTAATTTTGAGAGAAAGTCAGGATTTTTTAATTTTGAGAGAAAGTCAGGATTTTTTAATTTTGAGAGAAAGTCAGGATGTTGAGAAAAATCAGGATTTTTTTCATTTTGAGAGAAAGTCAGGATTTTTTAATTTTGAGAGAAAGTCAGGATTTTGAGAAAAGTCAGGATTTTGAGAAAAGTCAGGATTTTGAGAAAAGTCAGGATTTTTTTAATTTTGAGAGAAAGTCAGGATTTTGAGAGAAAGTCAGGATTTTGAGGAAAGTCAGGATTTTTTTAATTTTGAGAGAAAGTCAGGATTTTTTTAATTTTGAGAGAAAGTCAGGATTTTTTAATTTTGAGAGAAAGTCAGGATTTTTTTAATTTTGAGAGAAAGTCAGGATTTTGAGAGAAAGTCAGGATTTTGAGAGAAAGTCAGGATTTTGAGAAAAGTCAGGATTTTTTTTATTTTGAGAGAAAGTCAGGATTTTGAGAGAAAGTCAGGATTTTGAGAGAAAGTCAGGATGTTGAGAAAAAATCAGGATTTTTTTCATTTTGAGAGAAAGTCAGGATTTTGAGAAAAAGTCAGAATTTTGAGAGAAAGTCAGGATTTTGAGAGAAAGTCAGGATTTTGAGATTTTGAGAAATAAAAACAACAAATTCTCTTTTTATCAGAATAAATATGTGGTGCAGACGTCGGTGGTTAGGTCTCAAATATATCATATTTTGTCAACGTACACCTTATTTATTACCATCCATGCAGAGTAACAGTTTCCTGTTCCCCGGGGATAGATGTGGGAGTAAACATGAATACAAATATTCTTATACGTCACCTTAATATTACCTCTTTAGCACCGCATTTGGGATCAAAGACCATTAGCATTAGCATTAGCGTCAAAAAGCCAATATTTTGCCCTATTTCCCCCGAAAAGCTGTTATCGATATTGAATAATCCGATTCATCGTCCTCCAAAGTAACCCTCACAACCCAACTGCATTTTATATGTCCTCACCGTGGCCCCTGAGATCCATGGAAAGCACCCTGCAGTTCACTTTGCTGGCGATGACTCTCTGCAATACAGAAGGACTCAACACTTTAATCTAATTATACTTGAGCAGGACTTGATGTTTTTGCCAAATTTGAAGACGTTCCAATTGGGCGTTCCCGGAGATATCGCGTCAACGAGAATGGGAGACCACTGTTACCATTGACCATCGCATTTGATTCATCTCATGGACGTTCTTTCGGTAAAACCTTACGGTCCGATCAAGTCTGAAATGTTTCTTGTATCAACAGCAGCATATATTCAGACACGATACAAGGAGAAAGACATTTAACCCATTGCGTCGTATTTAAAGTCATTTCTTGGAGTTCTTCAGTGTCACCTGGTGTTATTACGTCCTTCTGTTCGTTCTGGGTGTCTTCGTAGTCATTCCCCATCTCTCTGTCGCCATCGCGTGTCTCGCTTTGCCTCTCTTTTCCGTCTTTTAAGTCTTTGCTGACATTGTAAGTCTTTTACTGGTTGTTTTGTGTTCTGTCTCTCTGAAGTTGCGGACTACTGTTTCGAACCTGGACTATTTTTCAAGATGTACCGCCATCAAACGATTGCCCGTTGGATACTCACTGTGTCCTCCTCGCGTCTACTTATCGAGGTCTTCAGTATCATTTGGTCTTTCTGGTCTTATTATGTCTTTCTGTTTGTTTCGGGTGTCTTCGTGTTTTGGTGATCGCTGTTTTTCAAGATGTACCGCCATCAAACGACGGGAAAACAAGCTACTAAAAATAAAAATATTACACCAAGACACTAAATCCTAATACTTTAAAAACATGTTTTGAGATTTTAAAGCGTTGACTTACTCTGAATCCAAGGTCTCCTCACACATTCTGGTTATCTTCAGTCTGCTGTGTGTGTGTGTGTGTGTGTGTGTGTGTGTGTGTGTGTGTGTGTGTGTGTGTGTGTGTGTGTGTGTGTGTGTGTGTGTGTGTGTGTGTGTGTGTGTGTGTGTGTGTGTGTGTGTGTGTGTGTGTGTGTGTGAGTGTGTGTGTGTGAGTGTGTGTGTGTGTGTGTGAGTGTGTGTGTGTGTGAGTGTGTGTGTGTGTGTGTGTGAGTGTGTGTGTGTGTGAGTGTGTGTGTGTGTGTGTGTGTGTTGATGTCAGGTCACCCTCGCCTCCTCCTATTGGCTGGGACAAAACTCTAAATGTGTCGTCAGAAAGCAGCAGTCTTTATTTAGAGATATATGGTTCTCACAGGACTCTCCAAATATATTTTACTGCACAATAAATACTTTTACTTATTATACTTTTTTGGTTTTTGAAGTAGGATTCATACATTTAGAGGTTCTCTATTGACTTATAGCAGAACACATAGAAAGCATCTTGTTACTTATACGACTTATGCTATATCCCAAATGTTGTTATTAAAATGTTGCCTTTAAATAATTATTCCTACATTATTTGAAGCTCTCATAAAATATTCTTTAAATTGAATACAGAACATGCGTTTCCCTACGTTATAGTGTTCCTGTAGTTTCACTGTTTTGAGAATCCGTTGCTAAAAATTGGCAAAAAATATGTCAACAATTTGTTGATCCAGCTTCACTTTTTAGATCAGGGATGTCAAACTCAATTTCATCATGGGCCACATCGGCATTATGGTTGCACTCAAAGGGCCGGTTGTAACTTTAAGACTATATCAAAATACATATATAAATATATCATATATATATATAAAATAATGCATTATATTACATCATTGCCTCTGCATTGGATTATCATCGGATAGGGTAATACCTTCATAATTAACTACGTCTGAAAGCAGAAGTCGAGGGCAAGTCTCTTCAGTGCGTATGTCCCAAAATGATTTAAAAAGAAAAGCCAAATTCTGGAGGAAAAAGAAATAGAAGTGACATTTTGAAATACAAATCTAATTCTGAGAAAAAGGAATTCTATGAAAAAATGCATATTTTGAAGAAAAAAAGGCAAATTCTGTGAAAAAAGTCATATTCGAGATGCATTGTGGGACATGTAGTTTATGGGCAACGTGCTTCTGTAGCATGTAACCGTATAATAAACATATTATATTCTTTGCAAGCTCTTGCGGGGCCACATAAAATGAAGTCGCGGGCCGAATGTGGCCCCCGGGCCGTGAGTTTGACACCCCTGTTCTAGATGATAAATGATTTGTTGGAGATGCTTCATGGTTTTAAAATTGGAAACCTTACCGCAGCCCACAGCGGGGAACTTTGTTACCGAGAGGGAAAGACATGCCGGGGCCTTTCTGTCCCGTTCAAAAGAAATGAAAAAGCTTGCTCACGTAAAAGCGAGAGGTTTGAGATAAGTGCATGTTTTAGCACTTAATGGGAGGACGCTCGCGGACAGGCCTCGGGCGTCTCTGGAGGACACACAGGTTCCTGGAAACCTTCAAAGCCTTGGGAGGAAGGGGAGATTTTGATTCAAGGGACCTTCTGCAATGTTCAGGTGTGGCATGTCTCCACGCTTTAATGTTCAAAAAGCTCTTTATTTTCTTGCGTGAGTGTTACATAGTGATGTCACTGCCGTCTTGAACTTTGGGATGAAAGCCTTTGCAGACATGCACGACAGGAGAGAGAAGCCCCCACCAAGCAGCATGGGGACCCTTTAGCGGCATCAGACTGACGGTGTGAGGCCTCGTCTGAAGGCTGAATAAGACATGGAGACCGTGTCGTTAACACAAGCGTGACTTTAATGTTTCTGAATAATTCAAACACGTAACTCCACTCGGGACGAAGGGACGTGGTGATGATGAAGGAGGAGGAAGGTTTATGCTCTACTTAAGAAATCCCATCGACAGAGCAGAGCTGGTTGTGACCAGGAAGCGAAAGGAAAGGAAAGAAGGAAAGACGGGAGACGAGGAAGTAAAGGACTAACATGTGAAAGGAAAATGGGTGACGGAAAAGAGAGGGATGGAAAACTGAAAAAACAACAATTAAAAAGACCAGGAAAGACACACACACACACACGAACACACACACACACACACACACACGAACACACACACACACACTTGTCTGGGTTCCCGAGCGTGAGTAGTTTGTGATGACGGTTTTTTGTAAAAAGGAAGTAGATGAAATATTTAGCAGCACCGTGCGTAGAGAGCTGTCGACTCCACTCTGCTTCAAACAACGAGACAGAAACGCTTCCGTTAAATAACCAGAATTATGTAATTCATCAAAACGTCCTCTGCCATTTCAAATGTGTTTTAGTCCACGGAAAATAAAACGTGTGTGTGTGTGTTTACGTTCAGGTTTTACGATCCACGCACACAGGTTAGTCGGGACATTGATCTTGGGTCAAAACCCGTAATATTTAACGACTACCGACCTGGAAGGAACTGGGACCGTTCGCCTCTATCGTGTCTGAATGCTGAGGATCATTCCCAATCGATCGCCCAGAAATATGAACCGTCATTTATCCAAATGTTTGTTTTAAGCGTTTCAGCATCTCTTTCCAGGAATTGCGTTCTCTACTTTCATTAAGACACACAGTGGACATGCGTGCAGGCTCTCACATCACGTGCTGTACACATCAATAACAATACATTTGATTTGTATAGCGCTCTTCCTCGTGCCCAAAGACGCTTTACATAAAATCAGAAACAGTACAAAAAAGCATAAAAAGTAGTCCCAATCCAAGTGTGAGTAAAGTGTGTGGGGGGGGGGATATTCAAATCTAGAGTGAATAAGTGAGTTTTGAGAGAAGCCTCCTCCCAATACCCCTCCTCGACTCCTCTCTTCCCCTCCTCCGGGACTTGACCCGGAAATCGATCAAGACACGCCATTTTGAAGGACGTCCCAATAGCTGAAATGCACACGGAGGAGTCGAGGAGGGGTGAGGGAGGAGACGGGAGGGAGGAGGGAGGAGGGGTGAGGGAGGAGACGAAAGGGAGGAGGGAGGAGGGGTGAGGGAGGAGGGGTGAGAGAGGAGGGGTGAGAGAGGAGACGAAAGGGAGGAGGGGTGCGGGGTGAGGGAGGAGGGGTGCGGGGTGAGGGAGGAGGGGTGCGGGGTGAGAGAGGAGGGGTGCGGGGTGAGAGAGGAGGGGTGCGGGAGGAGGGGTGAGGGAGGAGGGGTGAGGGAGGAGGGGTGAGAGAGGAGGGGTGCGGGGTGCGGGAGGAGGGGTGCGGGGTGAGGGAGGAGGGGTGCGGGAGGAGGGGTGAGGGAGGAGGGGTGCGGGGTGAGGGGTGAGGGAGGAGGGGTGAGAGAGGAGGGAGGAGGGGTGAGAGAGGAGGGGTGCGGGGAGGATGGGTGCGGGGTGAGGGAGGAGGGGTGCGGGGTGAGGGAGGAGGGGTGAGAGAGGAGGGGTGCGGGGAGGATGGGTGCGGGGTGAGGGAGGAGGGGTGAGAGAGGAGGGGTGAGGGAGGAGACGAAAGGGAGGATACACACGAGCAGACTAGGCGGAAGTGTTTTCACTACTCGCGTATATAAGCCCCGCCCCCACCTTCACAGCTGGTCCATTTCAACAGAGGAAAACCGACAACTGGAAGATGAGTGCTCACAGGAGCTCTCTGGGAATTATGATGTGCAATTCATTTCTAAAAGGCTTTCACATTACTATCATTATATTTTTATTTAAATGTAGGCTACATTTCACACCAACACGGAACACAAAAGCAGGACCAACCATCACACATTGAGTTCCTTGACTAACAAGAGAAAGATTCATCATTTAAATAAATATTTAACCAGAAACGGGCCGGTTCTAAAGGTTCTCCAGTCCAGCCCGATGAGAGGGGATCAGCTGAGCGCATGGCGTCGTTTAAGAGTGACGAGGACGTCCCAATTAACACCTGAGGACTCCTCTGTCCTCGCCAGAGGCGGCGCTAGGGGGTGGCTACTTGGGCTCAAGCCCCGGATGTTTTCTGAAAAGCCCCGGACCCCCCGGGAGGAGGCGACGACCCCCCTAAAGGATGTTCGGTCCACCCCCCACTTATACAAAAATAGCACTGTACCCCTGCACCCCCCCACCCCCCCACCCCCCCACTGCGCCCTACGACTCCTGGGCTAAGCCCCGGATCTCCTACAATCCTAAATCCGCCACTGGTCCTCGCGTCACCTCCTCGTGTCTCTCGCTCGCATCTTACGGAGGCGGAGCTAAGACGCGAGGAAGGGACGCGAGTGAAGGAAAGGAGGAGTCGAGGAGGGGTATCGGGATGAGGGTCTTTGAAGGATGTGAACACCGTTTCAAAGTCTTGAGTACGAAGGATTTTTTTAACTTTCCGAACTCGTGTCATTCTTCCACGTTGAGTGTCTTCCTGCATCATCCTCTTCATCCTCTTCCTCCTCTTCCTCCTCTTCCTCCTCTTCCTCCTCTTCCTCACCCGCTCTGTCCGGATGTGTTTCTGCGGCTGCATTTTAACGTAATATCTTATGACCTGGAAGTAACTGACCATGAGCCTCTATAGAGACATTCATAACTTTCTAATTCCAGAGATATGAACCTTAAGTCATCCAAACGTTTGAATTAAGCTTTTGAGAATCCAGCATTCAAACCGCAATCATTCCAGGATCTACTTTCTTATCGCGACTCTACTTTAATAACACAGACAGTGGAAATACGTGCAGGCCTATCATATACTGTGCACACAAATGCGAACACCTTTTCAAAGTCTTCATTTCGAAGGATTTTTTTTTACTTTCCGGACTCGTGTCATTCTTCCACGTTGGCCGTCTTCCTGCAGCATCCCAGCATCCCTGCGCTCCTCTTCCTCCTCTTCCTCATCCGGTACGCCCTGAGGCTGCTTTCGGAGCAGACGGACTGCCTCAGCGTCCGGATGTGTTTCTGCTGCTCCCGGATCTTCGACTCCAGGTGGGATTGGATCGCCGTTCCCAAAGACTCCAGGTCCACCGAGGCGCCGTACACTTCCCACGTTCTTCCCTGGTCGTCCCACACCACTTTCTGAGGCCTCCCGACATCTCCCTGTTCCTGTTCCTCTACGTCCACTTCCTCCTCCGTTTTCGCCCTTCCTACTTCCTCTTCCCAGAAGCTCTCGACGCTAACGCCTCGGTTTTGTCCGAGTCGTAGCTCCGATGTGATTTCGGGGGTTTCCCGGAAGCTGTACGTACGCAAACAGGCGGGAAGGGAACTTGCGCGATCGGTTTCTCCAGATTCAGACACCGATTGGCTGCTGAGTTCGATATCGATCTTGCAAATGTACTGGATCATCGTTGGTGAGATCAAACCACTGGAGGAAGGAACTCCCGTTTGCAAACTTGACTCGTTGGAAGTCAAGCGTTCGACCTCCACTTGGACGCCCACATCTCTGCGCTCACCTCCCCAGGAATGGAGCCCCAAACTCGGGTCAGTCATGGTCGCTTTCTCCCTCCTCACTGGAGGTAGAACATGGAGGGTAGATGTCGTACCGTCTTTCTGTTCGCCTTTCTTCCTACTTTCCTCACCCCTTGCCGGTAGAGCGTTGTTGGTATCTGCGTCTCCCGGGTGACTCGCCGGGGCGCCGTGTATCATCACATCCACCCTTTCTTCATCGCCGACATGCCTCGTGGATGTCTTCGTTATAGAGTCAAAGGTGAGACCCCGAGACAGGCTGGTATAATGGGATGTCTTGCTGGTGTTCGTTTCCACGGTGACACACGGTGCCGATGCTCGTGTCATCGTCAGGGAAACGGTGGTTCTGATTTTGGGGCTGGAGGTTGCCAAAGGAGCCACCGGGCCTGAGGTTAAACAAGGAAACAGGTTGGATTAAGACCGACCGATGATCCGAAAGCTTGGCGGTGATAGTATAACGTTTTTACTATGGCTGTCACGGTTCTGAAGCAAAGACTTAAACCAAACCAAAACGTCCACGGGCCTGTCGTCTGTTTTACGTTTAGTTATTTTACTATGTCGACCATTGAGGATCATTTTGTAGTTAATTTTAAGGTTAAGGTTCAAGGTTCTTTATTGTCAAACTAACATAGCGAGTAATTATGTCGTTGAAAGTCTTAGGTCGCCGGCTTCTCCAACAATGCAACACAATAAGCAGACAATATTAAAGTATATTATATTAAAAGTAATACAAAAAGAAAAATGCATTCATTGTGTTTCAGTATTATTGACATATTGTAAACTTCTGGTTTTAACTGAACCTTTGATTCAATCTTTACACCCTGAGCTTTTAAAGATACATTATGTTTTTCACTTTACTTTTTGTCAATTATGTCTCCTAAAATAAAATGGAATACTTTGATTACCTTGAGCAGAACCAGGACTCTTCAGGACTTCCCTTGTTGGTCCAGTTGGACTAGAACCAAGAGTTTTGCCAGAACCGTAAGCAGGACTCCTATTTCCTGGACTCGGTCTCGGAGGAAGCGACGAAGAGGGAGACAAATCTGCCAGAGCCAACTTTGAACTGGACCGAACTGGTCCCGGGTTAGAATAATCTAAACCAGCTTTAGCACTGGAGCTTGCTTCGTTGAGGTCTTTGGATCCGGTTCTAGACGTCAAGTGGGTCGCAGGTTCAACAAGGTCCGTCTTAGAGGCAACCAGAGAAGGTTTAGAAGTTGAACGGGTCGGACCAGGTTTCAACCTGGAACTGGCTTGAACGTTTGAAGGATGTTTAAGGTCCAGGTTGTCCTTTGACCCCATGCCAGATTTCAAACCCACAGCTGTCGTAGAATCGGGACGGTTTTTGCTCACTTTGATTTCAGTAGCCGTTTTAAAATCGAGGCTATCTCTGGAACCTGTCCCAGACGTACGAAGGGCACTGGCTTTGGAGTCGAAGCTGTCCTTCGATCCCAAACTGGTTTTGGAAGCAGAACGGCTCTTCGACTCCAGGCTCTCCTTGGATCCCGTTGCGGTCTTAGGGTCAGGACTGGCATTTGATCTGGAACCAACACTTGAATCTTTACCCTCCGGTTTCTCCCTAGACCCTGATGTGTTTCTGCTGCTCGTCCCAGAAGAGTTCCTCTGTGTTGATGGTTTGGGACTTACAGAACTCGGTTGAGGATTCTTGGCACTGATCGGAACCATCTCCGCCTTTTGATTCGGAGGTTTTGGCGTCTCAGAACTATGGGTTCTTGATTCGTGCCTTGCTGGGTCTTGTTTTGGAGCTTTAGTGCTAATTGGGGTTTGATTGGCGGGTTTTGGACTGTTTGAATTCTCCTTCTGGTTCTGGAAGTCCGTGGTTATGGGAAGTTGAAGCATTTTTGGCGACTGGGTGTCGTGTGTCGGCATCCTTAGGCTCCCTGTTACTTTGTGTGTAGTCTTTGTTGATTTGTGGTTCGAGACCGGATCCGATCCCTGTAAGGACTGACTTTTGATTTGTTCGGTTGTTCTCTGGCTGGTTGCGATGGTTGATTGTTCCGACCGGTTGGGTTTTGGACTTAACGCAATGTTGCTTTGTGTCTTGGGGTTCAGAGTGGGGGTACGTTTTGGATTTGGGGATTTCAGCGAATGCTCGGCAGTCGGCGCGAGACACAAAGCTGGAATTTTACTTTTTTGTCTCGATGAATCATCTTTAGCCACGCCTCCTTTTCTGCTTGGGCGGGGGTTGCTTTGCGAAGTCAGAGTGAGATTGAGGTTGAAGTTAGGCTCCGCCCCTAAATTAGCGTTGGGATCTGGGTTGCCAAGGGCATCTGCAAGCCCCGCCCCGTCTTGAATCAAGTCTTCCGATTGGACGTTATCCATTGTGATGGTGTCAGACTTCGATTTAGTATTTGTCGATCTGTAATCAGCACCTGATTGGACAGAGGGAAACATTGAGTATAAATCACAAAACACTCGTGACCAATTTGACATTTTTCAGTGTCAGTACATTTTTTTTTACATTTCTGTTATTTTCCAGGCTGCTAAAGATCACCTCAGTAAAGGGCAGTTCTGTTTTACCTTCAGCTATTTTCTGTCACACACGAATCCTCTCGGGATCGTCCTGCTGTGTGAAATGTCATGCACGATCCTACCTCTGAATTAAAAAGGGTCTGCATTCGTTGTAAGCCCCTTTTCTATTTGCCTAAATGCTCACATCAAATACATTATTAAAATCGTAATTGTAAAGCTACTATTTATAGCATCAAACTATATATATATATATATTTCTACAGAGCTGATAAAATGCCGGTGTTTCTTGATTTATTGCAACACACACATCGTAATTGATTGTTTCTGGTAATTGTTTATTATGTATGTATTCATGATTTAAAGGCTTTATTGTCATGAGCACGGCCACAGTGTAGATATGGCAATGGACGTCTCAAGTCCCAGGCTCAATGAAATACGATAGATAGATTATATGACCTTTTACTTCAATAAAAGTAGTAAAAACATCGTCTTGAATGCAACAATACGAGCCAATTTGAGGTTATTGCAAGATATAAACAACAGGGACAATTACATTCTTGCATCAAATTATAAAAGTATTTCATAAATTGACATTGAAGTACATTTAGCTATATAAAAAGTACAAGCCTCATAAATGTAGTGGAGCACAAGTATGAGTGCCTTCATGTCGAATGAGTAAATCCTGAGTAAATCATTGTCGGTCGAATACAAGACTGCGTTATAATATTAAATGTAAAAATGTCTTCGTACCGATTCAGGGTCCAAACTCCGGCGGTGTAAATCCCATCATGGTGTTCGAGTCTGAGAGTAACCTGCAGCTTCCTCCTCCTCCTCCTCCTCCTCCTCCTCTTCCTCTTCCTCGTTGCTCTACCAGAAACATGAATAAATAAATAAATAAAAGGAGGAGGGAGAGAAGGAGGAGATCAGAGCGCCATGTTTTCTTTTCTCCTCTCCATGTTAAGTTGCAGCGATACACACAACAGTCCGTTAAACACACAGCTAATTGGCCGTTGGTGTGAGGACACTAGATTATAACGATGCTTTTTTATTTTTTAGGAAGTCAGGTAATACATTTGCATTGTACTCATAGTTGTTAGGTATTATTAAAATGATTAACACACTGAATGAATCAACCATATGATAACCGGATTATTGGCCGGACAAAAAAACACTTTATTTTCATTTTAAATTAATACAGTGAAATAAATAAATAAGTTTAAAAAATATTTATATTTTAAACTGGATCTAATTTAGGAGTAAATTAGAAAAACAGATGTGTCAATAATAAACTGAAAGAGAGCAACCTTCAACCCCCAAAACCTAAATATGTTATCAACCAGCCGACCAATCAGATCACTGGAAAGAAGACAGATCGAGGGTCGACGGCCGATAAAACAAACGATCCTGACCTTTAAAACGCTTCAGCTTCGGAGTGAGACGAGACTTCATCAGGATGAGACTCGCGTCAGGCTGTAAGTCTTACTACTCATTTATATCTTCACTCCAACACATTAGGCTCACAGTGAACTCTGTGTTTCAGTGCTGTGTGTCCTCGTCTCCGCTGTGAGCGCACAGAGCGGTTCTGATGGACCTTCCTCTCATCGTGAGTATCTGCAGAAAATCACCATATATCAAAATTAGCTCCACCCAGGGGCGGACTGGCCGGTGCTGTGTGTGGGCCGGAGCTGTGTGTGGGCCGGTGCTGTGTGTGGGGCGGTGCTGTGTGTGGGGCGGTGCTGTGCGTGGGGCGGTGCTGTGTGTGGGCCGGTGCTGTGTGTGGGGCGGTGCTGTGTGTGGGGCGGTGCTGTGTGTGGGCCGGTGCTGTGTGTGGGGCGGTGCTGTGTGTGGGGCGGTGCTGTGTGTGGGCCGGTGCTGTGCGTGGGGCGGTGCTGTGTGTGGGCCGGTGCTGTGTGTGGGCCGGTGCTGTGCGTGGGCCGGTGCTGTGCGTGGGGCGGTGCTGTGTGTGGGGCGGTGCTGTGTGTGGGGCGGTGCTGTGTGTGGGGCGGTGCTGTGTGTGGGGCGGTGCTGTGTCTAGTTAGCTAGCAGGTTTATTGTTTTGGGTGCAGTCACTTTTGCCTCCTCTTGCTGTTCAAATACATGTTGAAAGAAAAAGTAAATCTGTTTACAGTTCTGTTTTATATGGGTGAAGAAGAAGAAGAAGAAGAAGAAGAAGAAGAAGAAGAAGAAGAAGAAGAAGAAGAAGAAGAAGAAGAAGAAGAAGAAGAAGAAGAAGAAGAAGAAGAAGAAGAAGAAGAAGAAGAAGAAGAAGAAGAAGAAGAAGAAGAAGAAGAAGAAGAAGAAGAAGAAGAAACAGAAACAAGAAACAAGAAACAAGAAAAACAACAGAAACCCTCGAGCACACAGTGACATGTGTTCCCTGCTTTTAACCCATCCTAGCTCCAGGAGTCTAGTACTAGGAGCAGTGGGCAGCTATTGCACAGCGCCCGCGGAGCAATGGGAGTGAGGGGGGAAGGGGGATGTCCGGTGCCTTGCTCAAGGGCACCACGGCAGGGCAGGAGGTGAACTGGGACCTGTCCAAGTAGCAGTCCACCCTCCAAATGTAGGTCTGGTCGGGGACTTGAACATTTAAAAAAAAATCTTCCCGGGGGAGCTTGCCCCCGGACCCCCCTAGAGGAGGTGAGGTCCACCACCTGCCCACACCCCCTGTTAAATTGTCTCACCCACATTGAGGATGCTTCCTACGCCCATGTTTTATTCCATGCGTCAAGTCAGGCAAATTGGGTCCAGATGTTATTGCATCAAAGATCTGTTAACATTAAAATCACTAAATATATGCTGTAACTATTCTGCTATACTCAAGGGCTGCTCAGGTAATGTGAGTACTATATGAATAATGTTTTTTTGTTAAGTAACATACTTGCGTCGCCGGCCGGTCGATACATGCCGCGCATTAAGTGGGCCTGTCTGTCAATGAATCCCCGGCCCCCCCCACCTCAAACAGGCAAATCAGCTGTTAGCATAACGCATGCCAAACATAATCTAAACATAATCTAAACATATATTATATAATAGTATATTTGTAATACTTTAACTACAATCTTCTGGTTTTACTTACGTACTCAAGTAACATGTCCAATGCACGACCTTCACTTGTAAAATAGTATTTTCATGGTTTTGTTTTTCTTAAGTTAGGTAATTGGAAACCTTCTCGTCCACTAATAATAAATAGCAATATACACAAAGCACAGATTTATTTCATTTTGCATTCCTTATTAGTAGTTACTAACGATTATAATAAAAAATCGTTACTTATCAATAAACTTTGGAGATTTGCAGGATCCTAGTGAAATATTTAACTTTTTATTTTCTGTCTGCCTTCAGATGTGCAGCGTCGGGACGCAAAGCCCCAAGAGTAATTACACGGGCGTTATCGGAACGAAGCTGCAGGCGTTTCCAACATGGTTCGTCAGCGCGGGCAGCGATGTGACGATTCACTGCAAAGCGCACACCGACGAGAAGAAGTACGGAGACAAGGTCTACCTGCATCTCGCCTGGACCGACATGAGGCCCGGAAACAGAACCAAGAAGGTTCGAGGCCCTACAGTCCACATTTTAGATTCCTAATGTCTCCATGGCCGCAGATTTTAACGAAGAAGAAAGAAAACAATCCTCGATATGGACAGGAGGTCAGTACCGCTTAGCGTAAAATAGGTTTAGGTGACTCAATTACTAACTAATGTCACCTGATGCGAAGAAACGCAACCTTTTCTATGCCTGTCGATACATTTACCACGAAGTTACTGAAAATTACCCTAAATTTGTTGCGATTTTGGACACAAAGGGTCCTTGATTTCAGTTCAAAGAAAGCCTCCCAATACAACCAGTCCTAATCCAAACTAGTCACATTTATGGACTCTGGTCATCAACCCTAACGTCGGTTCAGTCGACTATACTGCTGGCTGAGGTTCAGATTACATTTAGTGCTTAAGGTTTCCCTTAAGATAAGTGTGTGTTGAGTTTAGGGTTTCACATTGGACACACACATTTCCCCCGGGTAAAGGTCTTGGGTTTGTTTAACCCCCCCCCCACACACACACCTCTCATCTTTACACTGGAGTCATGTGGGGTAAACGTTAGAAGATAATGAACTCTATTTTGGGGCCAACCTCTGACACGGAAAGCAAAGTCCAGATTTGTTGATGGTTTTCTAACATAACCCATCGCTTGGAACTCCATCCAGTGGCCTGCACTACGAAGCCGGATGTTCTCTGAGCGGCTAACTTCAGGGGAAACTCTGGGTTTCCGGTTCTACGACGCTGGTTCTCTTCTTAAAAGGCTAGATCTCCATGGTAACTAGAGCTCAACTCAGTGAAAGCACCGCCTGCTGACCAATCAGAGCTCAGTGGGCGGAGTTTAAAGCGATCAAGTCATATCACAGGAGAAAGGAAATACAGAAAAGCTGCCGTCGCAGGAAAGACGGCCGGCAGAAATCACCGACTGTGTGAACGTGAACATGAATAGAATATCACCTCCATCTTCAGAGCAATCTGACTATTATAACATTAGCGTTAAGAAAGCTTACTTAAATATCGGCCTCAGCATCAGTACCCAGATCAGAGTACATTAAGTACAGTCCGCGGCACATCACTTCATAATGTATCATATATCTCCTGATCTGAGTCACTGAGCGTATCTGGCCGTGCAACACTCACAGCGTCACAGACTGGATGCAGAAGGATTATTTTAAGCAACACATTAAGTTGACGAAACTCTGGAGACAAATGTAATGAAAGTCAGATCGTGTGTTAGACGGGCAGTGATATCATAAACCTGTTAATGGACGCATTCAAACACTTGTTCTGCTCCAGCTGTATTCACCTTGCAGGTGCAGCTCTGAGGCTTTGATCCTGATCAAGTGTTCAAGTCATGGATGTTTAAAGTTTAACTTCTTCATATGTCTAATATTATAGTTGACTTTTCATTCAGGAAGTATGACGCTGCGCTGTCAGTGCGCTTCTCCATGTCTGTGATTGGTCAAATGTTGCTAGCCCCGCCCCTTTCATGTGAACCCGCACCTAGCTAGATAGGACACGGCTGGCTTGAGCGATCCACTTGCGTCGTAGGACCGCTTAGCAAGAGCGCGTGTGTTTTGGGTTAGGCCAGTGGTTCCCAAAGTGGGGGGTGCGAGAGACCAGGAGGAAAAATGATTATTAAAAATGTTTTACGTAAAAGAATCAGAATAAAAAAAAATATTGATTCGAAAATAATATGATGTACTATTACGTCTGGGTCTCTGTGTTTCATTAAAGCTCGGCTCTGTGTGTGTGGAACGAGCCATTTTGTGTTCGTGCACGAGGGAGAGAGAGCGCACCGGTACCGGAGATCGTAGTTGTTAGCTTCTGGTGCTAGCGAGCTACGCTAACGGATATAAGGAGTTTTTTCAACAACAAAGTGGAGGAGAGTCCTCTGCTGTCAGACTGAGAGGCTCCGTGTTATCTCACTGGGTCTCAAACGTGTTGGGCACCATTAATGTAAACAATTATTTCCGAGGCACACGTAAAGAATAAAGTTTAAAGGGTGATTTGTAAAATATCCATAAAGACAGAAAAACCACTGGATTAGGCCAACCGGCTAACTCAAGCATATCCAGGTGATGTTGAACCGGCTTCGTAGCGCAGGCCTCCGGTCACACTGTTTTAATAAATAACAAATATTAGTTTGTGTGGTGTTTTATTATGTCTTACAACTCGCCCCCCTTTAAAACCCAATTTGTTTAGCATTGGGTTGAACTTGACTATTGTGTCACGTTGCAAAAGAACCAATAAGGCAACGGCCAAAATGCCAAACTCGAAGCTTCAAAATCGTAGTCCACAGACCATTGTGTGTGTGTGTGTGTGTGTGTGTGTGTGTGTGTGTGTGTGTGTGTGTGTGTGTGTGTGTGTGTGTGTGTGTGTGTGTGTGTGTGTGTGTGTGTGTGTGGTGTGTGTGTGTGTGTGTGTGTGTGTGTGTGTGTGTGTGTGTGTGTGTGTGTGTGTGTGTGTGTGTGTGTGTGTGTGTGTGTGTGTGTGTGTGTGTGTGTGTGTGTGTGTGTGTGTGTGTGTGTGTGTGTGTGTGTGTGTGTGTGTGTGTGTGTGTGTCCGGCCGAGCCACTCCCATCCCTCCGGCAGTCGGCTTTCCCACGGAGACCTGTCCGTACATTTATTGCGTGCAAACAACGATGTTGCCATTTCAAACCGAAGCTGCCTGCTCTCCTCTCAGATTGTGGCGAGCCGGCCAGCGTCGGCAGGAATCACCTATGAGCTGAACCCCGTTACCCATGAGCACCAGGGAGTTTACACCTGTGACGATAATGGCAGCCTACCTGAAGTGTATGTCCTCGACTGGCACAGCATGCTCTGGGTTGAAGGTCGGAACACACAGATTGCTTTTATGATTAGGTTAGGATTCTTACATTTATTTATTTGATATGAATTTATCTCCCCGACACAGACGCTCCTCCGAAGGCCTCCATGGACGTGCTGAGCCACAACAGGAGCCAGTTCTTCTCCAATGAGGCGTTCACGTTGGGCTGCCAGCTGCCCGACGACAACGCCCCGTGGAAGATGATGAGGTCGGTCTTTTACTTGTAGCGTTACTTTACATGAACCAATGAGGAGCACGTTTTAAGAAATGCCACGTGTACGTAGTAATGGTTTAAAGACACCAAGAAGAACATTGGGCTTTGAAGCGAATTTCCATAGTGGCCTCATCTTGGAATTACAACTTCATGGTTGGCGCCATGATGCGATTTGGCCTGAGTGAAAACATTTTGAAAAGACATTAGGATTTACCCTCTGGGAATCATGAATGTCTCTTTCAAACCTTCACGTTAATCCATCCGGAAGGTCCCAGTTCTTGAGATATTCAAGTCTTATCAAGAGTTTGGGACCCTATAATCAGTGATGTACCTGAACGCGTTCAATGAACGATCGTTCATGAACGCGTTCATATTTTGGGCGAACGTGAACTGAACGTACTGTATTTCCGCTAGATGAACGTAATTGAGAACGCGTTCATTCTCAGCGCTGTATAACGGCGTTCAAAAGTGTGCCAGATTTCATATGCCTTTCAGCCGAAACCCCAGTTCAAACACACCGTGAACAGGCTTCAAAATAATGCGGAAAACCACCCAATCTGGCAACAGCAAGCTGCCTGTGACGCGTACGCGCCTGTCACCCCTGGCTGTCGCACTAAAATATAAATATACTAAATATATCAGACTCCTCACAACAAACAATGTGGAACCGCGGAACCGGCGAGCATTGAATGAATGAATGAATTAGTATGAAGCCGAGAGCAGCTGCAGCAGCACTCGCTCAGAGTGAGACTCTACGGCGTCGGCGTATGAGCATTTAAAAGAGTTTTACGTTAAAGTCAGTACCGACTCAGACGGGAAAAATCAAACGTTTGCCTGTAAACTGTGTCCGCCCGGTTTGAAAAAGCAAGTCCGTACATCGACGACAAACCTTAAACGGCACATTGAGAATAAGCACACGACTAGCCTTTCACGGTATGTGCGAGTGGCGAATAAAAAAGAGCCAAAACAGATCCACTACCACCCAGATCCATTAGCATCGTACAGGAGACAAACGATAGCTCGCAGCAACGTATTGAAAAAATAACTATAAACTATAAATTAGTTCATTTTTGAAACCATGAACTTTAGTTCAACATTTTGAATTATGAACATGAACTGAACGAGTTCATTTAGAAAGTGAACTTTCCCAACACTGCCTACAATACAGCTGAGGCGGGTATTAGGGCACCAACACAATTTTGCACAAACTATTACTTTTACTTGACGGATGTTCTAGATTACTATCGAGGGTCTACCAAATATTTTACAATTCAATCCTCGGAGCGATCGTCTCAACCATATTTGGTCGAAATTCGTCCAATAGTCAAAACCAAGTGAGGGAACTTCATGATGATATAAGAGATAAAGTCAGAGGATCACAACGAATCAGTACATGTTCTTGGAATCATGAATGTGTAAATGTATTGCCGATAGGTTTTATAGATGTTGAAGTATCTCTGGATAAGTGGAAACCTCGACTAGCTATTGGCACCAGTCTAAGAAAACAGTTTCTTACCAACGTCATTGGGTTCCATCCACTGGGCAAACATGAATATCTGAACCAAACGTCATGACGATCCATCGACGAGACATTTCACTAAAAATATAAACGAAATCGGCGTTAAGGCCCGACACACCGATCAGACAACAAAGAACTGACACAGACGGACCCCGACTGTTGCGTCGGTCTCAGCGTCTTGGCATGTGTCGCACTGGAACACACCCGCAAAGACTTCAGCCGACGGCCAAGAAGCACGTACGAACTGCGCATGCGTGAGTGGCAATACCTCTCCTTACCAGCAGGCGGCGGTAGTGCGTATTGTTAAGAACTCAGACACTTAGGAGGTAGGACCCAATTGCACGACCCGGGAGACAGAGGTAAAGTATTTGTAAGATACTTTATTTGATCAAGAACAGCAAAAAATGAACAACAAAAAATGGTCACTATCAAATCTCTAGCTGAGACGACAAAAATGAGAACAAAAAGAAAGCGCTCGCGTAGTGAGGATCGAAACTTTACGAGAGCACAACAAGAGCATAGACCTGACCGTGGCAAGAGACGAACCGACACTGAACACTGGAGACAGGGGAATTTAAACACAGGGTAACAAGACACAGGTGGGGACAATCAGGGGCGGGGCTGACGCTGATGAGCACAGGAGACACAGAAGGGGTGACAGGTGAACACAATCAGGAAATTAGACACACCGGGGAAACTAAGGACAGACGGGAAAACACGGGGGAAAAGACCGACAATACACAGGGAGGAAAACGTGACAAGGAGAACAGCAACACACCCACTACCAGACACACAAAACTAAAACCGTGACATAACACAAGAATCGTGACATGTATTCGTCATTCAAAAGAGGCAACAACCGGAAGACGGACTGCGTGATATCAACAACAAATAGCGTGTGCGTTCCATGTTCCCTCCACAGCGAGAAGCTCACGGGGGTTAAGTGAAATCTCAGATGTGCCTTCTTAATCGTTTCTTTGGGTCCCTCACTTCCGTTTCGCTTCCCATGCACTGATTCGCTAGCTGAACAGCCAATCAGAGTGATTTATTTGGCCGACTGCCCGGGTTTTCGGCCGAAAAGGCGTCGGCCCGGCCGAAAAGACCCGACGGTGCGGGACACACCAATCTGAGTAGGGCGTGTCGACGCTCGTCGTCGGCCTGACGCCCACCGACGCCGATAATCGGCCTGGTGTGTCCGTGCCTTTCGAGAGTCAAAGCCATACTATAAGGTAACCACCACTTCTGTCTTCAAAGGTTCAACGACTGGACGGGGGCCGTTACAGAGTGTCCCGGGCAAGTGTCTTCAGACCATCGCCTCTCCAGCACCATCACTCCTGTTTATTTAGATTCATACATCCTGTACTGGTGTGAGAACCCAGCCGGGGACAGGAGCAACAGCCTCAACGTCTCCATTGGTACGCACCTTTCGTTCTGACTTCATTAGTGCCTGCTCTTTACTCGCATCAGGCCACTGGTTGCTATCGTGGAAACGTATAATCTAAGTGCCTCGGTTCACGATGGCTGAGGCTTCTTCACACCTTCAGCACTACAGCACATTTCTACTGAAGGTTTCAGGTGAAATATTCTCCCGCCCTATCCAGCTTCTGTGACGGTCCTGGAGAGTCCTCCACTCCCTGTGATGGAGGGCGAGGACGTGATGCTGCGCTGTTTCCAAAGAGATAGGAAAACCAAGGAGATCAGCTCCAGCTTCCACACCTCCTACTACAAGAACAGCCGTTTGATCGAGTAATGTTTAAGGATATTAATCATTAAGGATAGAGTTCAAAGCAATGGGTTGAGGGGTTATTACTCAGGGCCATCCAATAGGCGCATTTCACACCGCAGTACTTAGTTCATGAGAACTCTTTTGTCGCGTTCACACCAAAAAGAGCCGGCACTAAAATTAGTTCTTCAGAACCCTTTCCCCCCTTTTCCGTCCCCTCTAGAGAGCAGGCACTTTCGTGGGAGAACAAGGTTCCTGTGTCTGATTGGCTGGGCGGATTGCAAACCACGCCCCGTAACACTCCCAAAGAGTTTTGTGAAGCCGCCATTTTATTATCCTCGCATTAGCATTATTAGCATTAGCATTAGCCCAGCGCAGAAACGCAGAGAGACTAACTTATGGCAACACAAAATAAAACATGGGAGCGGTGGAGATGAGGAGGTGTCGGCGTCCTGGCGATTTACTCGGAAGGCTTCAGTAGCAGCTGCTGGGACTCCCAGCAGCTGCTACTGAAGCCTTCCCCAACTCCGGGGACTTCCGGCCGGGGACTCCGGGCGGCAGTATACGCCGTGAAGTGGGTTGCGGCCTGCCGGTAAACCCAAAGCAGAAGAAGAAGAAGTGACGTCAGCGGCTTCATTTGCCTAATCCTCCCCCAGGGACTTATTCCGGTGTGAACGCGATCTGAACTTAGTTCATGAGAACTAAAGAGTTCTCGTGAACCTTTGTGGGAAAAGTGCTGCAGTGTGAAAGCGCCTAATCTCTGTGTTGGAGCTAAAATGCTAAGTTAGTTAAATGTTTTATTATCCTAATTATTTGTTCACAACACACACATCGTAATCGATATGTTTCTGGTGATGTTCACATGGGTGTGGTTAATGGAATTGTTCTGCTTGGTTCTTGTTTGTTTATGTGGTTAATTATTTGTGGGTTAAAATCTGAAATGGCGTAATCGTCACATGCGCAGCCACAGAGTAGACAAGGCAGTGGAAATCTGAAGTCCCAGGCTCAATAAAATGCGATCAGCTAAATGTTGCAGTAAATGGATGGTGCGTCACTGTTTAGTGTCCCCTGGAAACACAACAACCTGTTTCTGTATTTTGTTTTCTTGTTCTGAATCTGCAGTAACCGCTTTGGTCGCGGACCGTTTGACCAAGAGGGCAACTTCACCCTGAGAGCGGTGACCAAAGCTGACGAGGGGGTCTACACGTGTAAGATGCCGGAGGCTGGAGGTTCCTTCGAAAGCTGGCTCAGTGTTAAAGGTACTAAAGCACACATATTACAGGACGTTAACTATAGAGGCAACATTATACACATTTTTTTTAAATCTCACTTTTGTGAGGTGCCTTGTAAATGTATATCCTCTTTGATTTAGCTCTTAAGCATTATTAAAGCTTTGTTGTGAAAGCTGTTTACAGATCAAGTTGTTGTCTGTTCACGTCAGCGCGGCCTGTCGAGGAGTAGAAGAAGAAGAGTTGATGATGTCATCAAGGCGCCAAAGCTGCTCCCTGGCTCCGCCCCCTCTTCCAGTCTCCTGCTCTCTGATTGGACAGATTTTTAAATCTACATTTGTGGAATAAAAAAAATAAATTCTGAAGCCTGAAATGCTGAAAATAAAACTCGCTTTCAAACCTATTTTTCTTTCTTCTTGTCTCAAACAAAAAACACTTGAGTTTAGTAGTTACTGCATTTTGAATGTGAATAATGTACTTTTTATTTGTGTTAATAACAATGTTTTTACCTATGGGTTTTACCCTGGGTAAATCTATTATTTTAGCTGATTTATTTGATATTTTCTTTATTATTTTTAATTCCAATTTCAAAACATAATTTCACACGGTTTGGTTATTATTATATTATTATTATTATTATTATTATTATTATTATTATTGTTAATATTGATATTAGTAGTAATATAAATGTTATTATGTTGTATTATTAATAGCATTAAAAGTAGTTCATATTATTATTATTTATTTTATATTTTATATTTTTCATACATTACATTACATTGCATTTAGCTGACGCTTTTATCCAAAGCGACTTACAATAAGTGCGTTCGACCAAGAAGACACAACTTGAAGAAAACAGAATCATAAAGTACATCAGGCTTCATAGAGCCAAGCATTTCAAGTGCTACTCAACTGGCTTTAGATGAGCCAGTCCTTTGTTAGTATAAGTGCTTTGTATATAAGTGCTTTGTAGTATAAGTGCTTTGTTAGTAGTTCTATCGCTCGAGGTGGAGTCGAGAGAGATGAGTGTTCAGTCTGGAAGGTGTGTGAGCTTCCTGCTGTCCTGATGTCAATGGGGAGCTCATTCCACCATCTTGGGGCCAGGATAGCAAACCCATGTGTTTCTGCTGATGGGAACTTGGGTCCCCCTCGCAGCGAGGGTGCAGCGAGTCGTTTGGCTGATGCAGAGCGGAGTGCACGTGCTGGGGTGCACGGTTTAACCATGTCCTGGATGTAGGAAGGGCCAGATCCATTCGCAGCATGGTACGCAAGTACCATGGTCTTGAAGTGGATTCTAGCAGTTACCGGAAGCCAGTGGAGGGAGCGGAGGAGCGGCGTGGTGTGGAACATTCAGGAAGGTTGAAGACCAGACGAGCTGCTGCATTCTGCGTGAGCTGCATCTTTGCAGTGTTTTTTGCATAGGATTATATTCTACATAGTTTGTAGGTTTCACTCCATCTGATGGTTCGTTCTTAAACATATCGAACTGCATACATTCATTTTAAACCTTGCTTTATATTCTTAATATATCAGAAAAAGGGAAGTGGGTGGTTTCTAGGTCAGTGGGTAAATCATTGTAGGTTGACTACGAGACTCATTTATAATATTAAAAGTACAAATCTCTTCGTCCCGATTCAGGGTCCAAACTCGGGCGGTGTAAATCCCATCATGGTGTTCGAGTATGAGAGTAACTCTGCAGCTTCCTCCTCCTCCTCCTCCTCCTCCTCCTCCTCGTTGCTCTACCAAAAACATGAATGAATACATAAAAGGAGGAGGGAGAGAAGGAGGAGATCAGAGCGCCATGTTTTCTTTTCTCCTCTCAACATAATTATGTTAAAGGGGACCTATTATGCAAAATGCACTTTTGAAATATCTCTGACGTCACAGAAGTGGTGCTCCGCTGTTTGGGCAACTCTTCACCTATCAGGGGAATGTGGGGTTGGGCCACGGCCGGCCATTGCCGCTCGAAAGCGCTGGAGACGCTGTAGTACATATGCCAGGCCTGTAGGTGGCGCTGTAGTCTGCCACAGAAGCAGCGAAGAAGACTTCTCACAGAATCAGCCGTGCAAAAACAGGGCTGGAAAAGAGCAAATAGAGCGAAATGAGGCGTGGCTAAAATGCATGATCTGTTTGGTATCTTGAAAAAAGAACTTCACAGACATGTTGTATAGGTATGGCCCTACAATATATGTTTCAAATATAGCATGATAGGTCCACTTTAAAAATAATAATCATGATAATAATAAGAAAATAATACAGTGAAATAAATAAATAAGACCAAAAATATTTATATATTTTTTTTATACTTATGTTAAAAAAAAATATTTATATTTTAAACTGGATCTAATTTAGGAGTAAATTAGAAAAACAGATGTGTCAATAATAAACTGAAACGAGAGCAACCTTCAACCCCCAAAACCTAAATATGTTATCAACCAGCCGACCAATCAGATCACTGGAAAGAAGACAGATTGAGGGTCGACGGCCGATAAAACAAACGATCCTGACCTTTAAAACGCTTCAGCTTCGGAGTGAGACGAGACTTCATCAGGATGAGACTCGCGTCAGGCTGTAAGTGTTACTACTCATGTATATCTTCACTCCAACACTTTAAGCTCACAGTGAACTCTGTGTTTCAGTGCTGTGTGTCCTCGTCTCCGCTGTGAGCGCACAGAGCGGTTCTGATGGATCTTCCTCTCATCGTGAGTATCTGCAGAAATGAAAATCACCATATATCAAAATCAGCTGTCAGCATAACGCATGCCAAACATAATCTAAACATATATTATATAATAATATACTTGTAATACTTTAACTACAATGTTCTGGTTATACTTACGTACTTCTACTCAAGTAACATGTCCAATGCACGACCTCTCATCCACTAATAATAAATAACAATATACACAAAGCACAGATTTATTTCATTTCGCATTCCTTATTAGTAGTTACTAACGATTATGATAAAAAATCGTTACTTATCAATAAACTTTGGAGATTTGCAGGATCCTAGTGAAATATTTAACTTTTTATTTTCTGTCTGCCTTCAGATGTGCAGCGTCGGGACGCAAAGCCCAAGAGTAATTACACGGGCGTTATCGGAACGAAGCTGCAGGCATTTCCAACATGGTTCGTCAGCGCGGGCAGCGATGTGACGATTCACTGCAAAGCGCACACCGACAGGAAGAAGTACGGAGACAAGGTCTACCTGCATCTCGCCTGGACCGACATGAGGCCCGGAAACAGGACCAAGAAGGTTCGAGGCCCTACAGTCCACATTTTAGATTCCTAATGTCTCCATGGCCGCAGATTTTAACCAAACCACAACTGGAGTTACGTCAGGCGAGTCGTGGCGAGGAAACACAACTCTAGTCAGGGTGTTATACGCCCGTCAGGACATTTACAATAAAGTTCCTCAAAATCGGCCTAAATTTGTGGCAAGTTTTGACACATTAGGGTCCTTGATTTCAGTCAAAATAAAGCTTCACAAAGCAAATAGTCCTCAATATGGACATGAGGTCAGTACTCATTAGCGTAAAATAGGTTCAGGTGACTCAATCAGTAACTAAAGTTACGTGATGCGAGTTGTGACGAAGAAACGCAACTTTTTCTATGCCTGTCGATACATTTACCATGACGTCACTCTAAATGATCGAAATGATTGAAAAAATGTACACAAAGGATCCTTGATTTCAGTTAAAAGAATACAACCAGTCCTAAATCCACATTAGTCAAACATGTGGACTCTGGTCATCAACCCTAGACGTAAAGTAGGATTATTCGACTAAACTTGTGACGGACGAGCTGAGACCCAAAATGCAACACACGGGAAACCAGGGCAAGTCGATAACCAGCTTTATTATTACTTGTTTCCGCATAAAAGTTCTGGTGTAAGACAAACCGGCAGACAGTAGGCAAAGGGCTGGGCGGGGACGGGCGAGGGTTCCAGGAGTAGGCAAGACGGGAGACGCAGGCAGGGTCAGGGACGGACACGGTCGAAACCGGGAGAGCAATCTGGGAGGTAATGCGGGAAATAACTGCGAAGTACGATCTGGCACTGAGGAGAGAGTGCAGGAGGCCTATATACTAGTGGAGCTGATGGGTGTAACAGAGTGTGTGAGAGAAACAGGGTGTGACTACCAGGCGAGCGAGGACAAAACTGCTGGCTGAGGTTAAGCAAAAGATCATGGTTCAGATGTGTTGAAGGTTTCCCTTAAGATTAGTAAATGTTGAGTTAAGGGTTTCAGATTGGACGTAAACAATGGCCGCTGGGTAAAAGTGTTGTGTTTGCTTAACCTCTCCAACTTCCACCCCCTTCACACCACATTTGGTTTGCATTGGGTTGAACTTAACTATTGTGTCACTTTGCAAAAGAACCAAGAAGGCATCGGCCAAAACGCCAAACTCGAAGCTTCAACATCATAGTCCGCAGACCATTGGTTGACTTCACGTTACTTTATAATCGTATACAGTCTACGGCGGTATTTTAAAACCTGGGAATGAGACCTGTCCGTACATTTATTGCGTGAAAACAACGATGTTGCCATTTCAAAACCGAAGCTGCCTGCTCTCCTCTCAGATTGTGGCGAGCCGGCCAGCGTCGGCAGGAATCACCTATGAGCTGAACCCCGTTACCCATGAGCACCAGGGAGTTTACACCTGTGACGATAATGGCAGCGTACCTGAAGTGTATGTCCTCGACTGGCACAGCATGCTCTGGGTTGAAGGTCGGAACACACAGATTGCTTTTATGATTAGGTTAGGATTCTTACATTTATTTATTTGATCTTAATTTATCTCCCCGACACAGACGCTCCTCCGAAGGCCTCCATGGACGTGCTGAGCCACAACAGGAGCCAGTTCTTCTCCAATGAGACGTTCACTTTGGGCTGCCAGCTGCCCGACGACAACGCCCCGTGGAAGATGATGAGGTTGGTCTTTTACTTTTAAAAGACGTTTAAACCTCCCAACAACTGTTGTGCAATGAAATATTGGTCTACTAGTAATCTCGAACCGTCAGTTTAAAAAAGAAGGTGCGATACCGTTCCGTTAAATATCAATAATTTCGAACATCGCGGGGAAATCCCTTCGACTCATTTTGAAGTTTTGGGGGAAGCCGGAAGTGACGTCAATGCGGGAACGCTTCGAGAGCCACACACGGACAAAGTGTGTTGTCATGCGTAGAAATGGTGAATTACTGAGTTCAGGCACGTTAATAACGCTGTAATGAAGTCGACTACAGTATATTCATATGTGTCAGTGCTTTCATGTCAATTCGGCGACATAAACATACATGATCGTGGTGAAGATGATGATTACATTAGGATTACAAATCGGGAGTGAGAGCTGCTGAATTTCCTCCCGTCGGATGTGATATAAAAACAAATCGATTATTTTTGTGGTTGTAAACTCAAGTGGATGAAACTACATTTATTAGTGCTTTCATGTCAATTCGGCGAACATATGATACATTAAATGATCGTTTGTTTGAGCCGGTCTGCATTTCCTGATGAGAAAACAAACCGATGCTTTTTGTAGTTGTAGTACACCACCAACATGGATTAAACGTGTGTTTTTTTTACCACAATGTTGGGGAAATTAATGGATAAAATGCACGGATTATTATTATTATCATTCCCACTCCGATCGGGACACTAGGTCCACCGTTTCCCCGCAGCGAGCCTCCCCCGTTGACAGTTTACGTGGGCTGGGTGCAGTGGCGGACTGGCCATCGGGACGAATCCCGATGGGCCGGTACCGAAGTGGGCCGGTCGGATAAGTCACTAGCACATCCCCCACTCCCCCCGTTGACAACTTACTAGCGGTACCGAAGTGGGCCGGTCGAGAGTCCCGGGATGATTTTTAGTCCCAGTCCACCACTGGCTACATGACCGTCTGATCGCCCATATTGACGCACCTCATTCCTAAACTTCTAACAGACACAACATAAACCGATCCTTCAGCCTCATATGAGCTCTCAGACACGTTCAACATTAAACTGTCATCGCTGTCTGAGCTTGCTGCTGTGTGCGCCATCGTGCGTTTACATCTGACTGTATATATATAAAGGTTTGCATGCAGATGCTGGGATCCTGGACGGTGCAGCTGGAGCGCTGTGCCCGCAATGACGTCACCCATCATTTGGCGGGACTTGAAGAATCCAGAGAAGATCCAGAAAATGGTCAACATTGAGATTAATGGTTATCAAAGTACAAATATCCCAAATCAGTTCAGTAACGGTTTTCAAGGGGACAATATTTACTAAAGTTGATGGGTTTGGATGACGGGGGAACTCGTGTCACAGGCTCTTTAAAGACACCAAGAAGAACATTGGGCAAGCTCATTTTCATTGTGGCCTCGTCTTGGAATTACAACTTCCTGTGGTCGGTGAGTTTGAGGTTGCCCAAAGACATTAGGATGTTATCCTCTGGTAATCATGAATGTCTCTTACAAACCTTCATGTTAATCCATCCAGAAGTTCCCAGTTCTTGAGATATTCAAGTCTTAACAAGAGTTTGGGACCCTACAATACAGCTGAGGGTATTAGGGTACCAACACAATTTTGGACGAATTATTACTTTTACTTCATGGATGTTCTAGAAGATGAACTATTGAGGGTCTACCAAATGTTTTACAATTCAATCCTAGGAGCGATCGTCTGAACCAGGTTTTGTCGAAATTCATCCAATAGTCAAAACCAAAGAAGGGAACTTCATGATGAAATAAGAGATAAAGTCAGAGGATCACAACGAATCAGTACATGTTCTTGGAATCATACATTTGTAAATGTATTGCTGATAGGTTTTATAGATGTTGAAGTGTCTCTGAATAAGAGAAAACCTTGGCACCAGAGGAAAAGTCTGATACTTACCAACGTCTTTAAGATCCATTCTCTGGGCGACCATGAATATCTGAACCAGACGTCATGGCGCAATCCATTCAATAGCTGTTGAGATATTTCAATTTGAACCAGAGCTGAGGCCGATGGGAATTTGGAAACATGTGGTGCTAGAAAAAGAGTTTCGGGACGAGCAACCTTTTGAGAATAAAATCCTGGGACAAATGTCCAATCCATCCAATAGTCAAAACCAAACAAGCGATCCTCATGAGGACACAAGCGATAAAGTCAGGATCACAACGAATTAGTTAATCTTCTTGGAATCATGAATTTATTAATGTATTGCTGATTTGTATAAATGTTGAAGTATCTCTGGATAAGTGGACACCTCGACTAGCTATTGGCACCAGACTAAAAAACGGTTTCTTACCAACGCCATTGGGTTCCATCCACTGGGCAACCATGATTATCTGTAACGAAAGTCATGACAATCCATCATGGAGACATTTCACTTCAAATCAAAAACGACATTGGATTTCGAGAAAAAGTCAAAGCCATACTATAAGGTAACCACCACTTCTGTCTTCAAAGGTTTAACGACTGGACGGGGGACCGTTACAGAGTGTCCCGGGCAAGTGTCTTCAGACCATCGCCTCTCCAGCACCATCACTCCTGTTCATTTAGATTCATACATCCTGTACTGGTGTGAGAACCCGGCCGGGGACAGGAGCAACAGCCTCAACGTCTCCATTGGTACGCACCTTTCGTTCTGGCTTCTTTTAGTCTCTAAAGCAGGGGTGTCAAACTCAATTTCTTCGCGGGCCACATCAGCATTATGGTTGCACTCAAAGGGCCGGTTGTAACTTTAAGACTATATATCAAAATATATAAATATTTAATATATATAAAATAATGTATTATATATTACATTATTGCCTCTGCATTGGATTATTATCGGATAAGGTAATAACTTCATAATTAACTACGTCTGAAAGCAGAAGTCTAGGGCAAATCATTGCAGGTCTCTTCACTGAGAATGTTACAAAATGATTTAAAAAAAAGTCAAATTCTGAGAAAAAAACTTGTTCTGAGAAAAAAGTCAAATTTGAGATGCATTGTGGGATATGTAGTTTATGGGCAACGTGCTTCTGTAAATCGGCATGTAACCGTATAATAAACATATTATATTCTTTGCAATCTCTTGAGGGGCCGCATGAAATGAAGTCGCGGGCCGGATTTGGCCCCCAGGCCTTGAGTTTGACACCCCTGGTGTAAAGGCTTCACAGCTTCATATTAAAATCCCATGTACCTGCTCTTTACTCGCATACGTCCAAATTACGCATTTGTACATTTCTACTAAAGGTTTAAGGTGAAATATTCTCCCGCTCTTTCCAGCCTCTGTGGCGACGGTGGTCCTGGAGAGTCCTCCACTCCCTGTGATGGAGGGCGAGGACGTGATGCTGCGCTGTTTCCAAAGGGATAAGAAAACCAAGGAAATCAGCTTCAGCTTCCACACCTCCTACTACAAGAACAACCGTTTGATCGAGTAATGTTTAAGGATATTTAATCATTAAGACGATAGAGTTCAAAGCAATGGGTTGAGGGGTTATTTGAACTCATCCAATCTCTGTGTTGGAGCTAAAATGCTAAGTTAGCCTGTTTCTTGTTTTATTATCCACATTATTTGTTCACAACACACACATCGTAATCGATCGTTTCTGGTAATTGTCACATGGGTGTGGTTAATAGTATTCTTCTGCTTGGTTCTTGTCTATTTGCTTTATTATTTATGAGTTCAAAGGTGTAAAGCAGGGTTGTCAAACTCAATTTCATCGCGGGCCACATCAGCATTATGGTTGCACTCAAAGGGCCGGTTGTAACTTTAAGACTATATATCAAAATATATAAATATTTAATATATATAAAATAATGTATTATATTACATTATTGCCTCTGCATTGGATTATTATCGGATAGGGTAATAACTTCATAATTAACTACGTCTGAAAGCAGAAGTCTAGGGCAAATCATTGCAGGTCTCTTCACTGAGAATGTTACAAAATGATTTAAAAAAAATCTAATTCTGAGAAAAAATTTATATTTTCAAGAAAATAAGTCAAATTCTGAGAAAAAAGTCAAATTTGAGATGCATTGTGGGATATGTAGTTTATGGGCAACGTGCTTCTGTAAATCGGCATGTAACCGTATAATAAACATATTATATTCTTTGCAAGCTCTTGAGGGGCCGCATGAAATGAAGTCGCGGGCCGGATTTGGCCCCCGGGCCTTGAGTTTGACACCCCTGGTGTAAAGGCTTAATCGTCATATGCACAGCAGTGTAAATACGGCAGTGAAAATCTGAAGTCCCTGGCTCAATAAAATAAGTAACTAAATGTTGCAGTAGATGGATGGTGCGTCACTGTTTAGTGTCCCCGGGAAACACAACAACCTGTTTCTGTATGTTGTTTAATTTGCAGCAGGTTTTTTGGACAGATTCGTTAAGATGCCTGTTTTGACTTTGAATCTGCAGTAACCGCTTTGGTCGCGGACCGTTTGACCAAGAGGGCAACTTCACCCTGAGAGCGGTGACCAAAGCTGACGAGGGGGTCTACAAATGCGAAATGCCGGAGGCTGGAGAGTCCTTCGACAGCTGGCTCAGTGTTAAAGGTACTAAAGCACACATATTACAGGACGTTAACTATAGAGGCAACATTATACACATACACCTATTCTTTCTATTTTATTTTAGCTTTTTAGCATTATTAAAGCTTTGTTGTAGAACAGTTATTCCCTTTGTTTTGATCCAGATAAAGTTGTTGTCATGTAATCACCTGATCTGTTCACGTCAGCGCGGCCTGTCGAGGGAGTAGAAGAAGAAGAGTCGATGATGTCATCAAGGTCGCTAAAGCTGCTGCCAGGTCGAGTTTCCTGCTCTCTGATTGGTCAGATTTTTGTCTCAATTGATAACACGTATTTACTATTTGAATGTGAATATTGTCTCTTTTATTTTTATTAATAACAATGTTTTTACAGTTGTACTTAAAGTTGGATTAGTTAAAGAAATATCAATAAAGACATTGAACATATGTTGAGTTACGAGGTGTTGCTGCCCCCTGAAGGCTAAACCAGCAGTGGAGGAAGTATCCAGAATGTTATAGGTAAATGTATGGAAACAGGATTTGTGTATTTGTTCTACCTTTTACAGTATGGCAGTAGCTAAAGCTTTTACATAAATGCAGTAAAAAGCATGATTCATACTTAAAAGTAAAATACCAAAAGTTGATATTTGGTACTTAAGTGAAGGTAAATGTACTTAGTACCCTCCTGGCAGCCTCTGAAGGCCATTATTAGTTATTGCGCGTACCAAATAACGAGTTTATATTATACCCAAGCGTCCTATGCGAAAGGCACTATATAAATGTAAGTAATTATTATATTTGTATTATTTGAAATGATACATTTGTAATTGTTAAGCTACTGAGGAAATGTAGTTTCCTTATTAAACGTTTTCTAAACATTTAAGAGTTTCTAAATAAATAAATAAATACTTAAGTTTCTAGAGTTGTATTTATTTATTTTTAATTAATTGAGGAGAAAGAGAGAGGCAGAACAATTTCTTCTTCTTGGATTTGCGCAGACACGATGCACATTATTCTGAACCAGGTAACGTTTTTTAAATATTTCTACACATACAAACGAGATCTAAGTGAATATATCAGCTTAAGTAAATGTATTAATTTAATTGATTTAGTATTTTTAAATTATTGTTATTTATAGTTATCTATTTATGTGTTTGTTATATTATTATTGGATTCGCGCCAAAACCAAGCACACCGTGTTTGGCATTGACAGCACTGTGCTCGGATTCTGATTGGACGGCTGTGAGCTCATATAAAACGCCCTCGAGCCAGCCCCACTCGAGCTCGTGAGGGCTGGAACCAGAGAACACTTGTTGCCACGGAAACAGCAAAGGCGGGGAAAAAATTACCAACTGAAGAAAGAAAGAAGAAGGTGAGTTTTTTTAAATCTGCCATTTTAACGTTTTTAACAGGCAACGTTTTTAAACTAAAGAAAGACTTAAAAAGTGTATAGTGACTTTATTTAACATGTTTTTTACATTAATTCTTCAAATGTAGTCTTTCCTGTGTGCTGTTCATTATTATATCCATTGTTTAAATACTATAGTAGCCTATGGTTAATGCCTTTGGCTATGTTTGGCTATGATATACTATATTATACTATAATATACCATTACATGATTAGTTGTTGGCTTTCAGATCATCTCCAATATTTATTTTCTGCTCTGGGTCTCAATATGTTTTAAATATATGTGTTTATTTTATCTTTATTATTTTATATTCTTATTTAAAAACTTAATTTGACAAGGTTTGGTTATTGTTATTATTAGTAGTAGCCTATTAGTAATATTAGTAGTAATATTATTATTATTAGCATTATATATTTATTATTATTAATCAATGCATGAATTCATTTTTAAAGCCTAAACTCTGCTTTATAATCTAAATATATCAGAAAGTGGGTGGTTTGTTGTTGGCAGTGGGTCAGTGGGTAACCCAAACACACAGTGCATTGTTGTGTCACATGTATTTATTCTGCAGTGCCATTTAAAGGTCATTATGTACAGACTGCACAATGTTTAACTTGTCTGCCGACTGGCTCAGAGTCAGAGACGTGGTGTTGTTGGAGTATCGATTACCAACACAGCTTTTTGTGCCCTAAAGACTGGGTCACGCGGAAATGGAGTCTAGGTGACAGTACTGGAAAGTAACAGCACATGTAATCAAGTACACATTGAGGTAGTATTTCCATTTTCTGCAACTTTAAACGTCTTCTGTGCTTCATTTAGGTGGGACATATTATATATGTTTGCATTTATTTATGTCAAAAGTACACAATTTCCATCATGTGTGTTTTTGTGTCACTTTGTTGCCATGTTTCTATCATTTGCTGCTTCTCTGCAACTGTTGTACACACGATGAATAGAGAAATGTCACATCCAATATTAGGATTAAGTGCTAATAAAGAGTGCTATTCTGTCTAGGGATGCCAGCGATTATTCGAATATTCATTACAGTTTCATATTATTTTTAAAAATCGATTTTATTTATATATATTTTTTATTATTATTTATGTTTTTTTTCTGGCTTAGTTTCAACCAAAATATATATAAATATATATATGCTAATGTCGGTCGAATAATCGATTATTATTCGCCAGCGCTGCCGAATAATCGATTTTGATCATGGTCAGTTTCTGGCAACCCTACTTCTGTCCTTTTTTTACTTGTACTTAACATTTTTACACTTTGCTTTTTCTACTTTTGAAGCGCGTTCAGCCACTGTTTATATTGTATTACTTATCTGTTCGCTTGTTTTGTTTTTAGCCTTTATAAAGAATATGTTTGCTGTAATTAGCTCCCTTCAGTTGAAGCCAGGTCTTCAAAACAAAACCCTTAAGTGTGGGATTAGTATTTTTCCGTTGCAGGCGTTTCTTTTTCCAGCTAAACTTCTCAAATGAAGTCAGCAGACTGAGTATTTTTAGAGCTCAGCGTGTGTGTGTGTGTGTGTGTGTGTGTGTGTGTGTTTCACCTGATGTGTAATGGATAGGGGGCTCGAACACAGCAGGGGGTGGGGGGCATGAGTGGGGTACACTGTAGGAAGTGGACCCAAAAAAGACATGACATTTAGCAGGTTTTTTAGGTTTGTGATCAAAATGTTTGTGCAACGATCCTCCTTTGCTTAATCAATGCACATTGTATTCTCCTTTCTGAACACTATACAGATATATTAAACTTTAAAGCAAGGACTGGCGGAAGCGTAAAGTTAAATGTAACTTTGTTCCGCTACGTTACACCAGCTGGAGGACGGGAAACCCACACCTGTCATCAGTTTATTTATAACTACATCCTGATAGACGGCACCATCATCCCTGCGTACCTTTTCCTGATTTCCTTTTCTTTCAATATTTATATTTCTTCTAAACATTTGTTTTCAATGTTTTATTGTTGTGATAGTTTTTATAATATTTGTCTATTTGATTTCATTTTTAAATATTGATTTCTCTTAGTAGAGTTCTTTGATAACGTCTGTACCTGTGGATATTTCATGAGTCCTATTGAAGAGGCGCGATGAAGCTCTTTTCCTGCACTATGTTACACCCACGCTTCTATTGGCTAGCGCTCCAACTCATTGTACGTGATAGGCGGAAGGGGGCGGGACATCTTTGAGCGGTTGACCAATCACAACAGAGCCGGCCGGCGAACCAATCAGAGCAGACATGGGCTCTGGTTTCAGACAGAGGGTGAAAAGAGGTGATAATTGCCTGACTTTATATATTATATTTAATTTCAGAGCCGCTGCCGGACGGGTGTTTCCTCACAAATGTCGTCTCCAGTTGTCCTCCACCTGCTCAGGTGTTCTCGCTCCCTGCTGACCCGACGCCCCTCCCATCACACCTGCACAGCGCCCGGACAGGTGAGGCGTCGTCACGTAACACAAACCAAACACAATGGCAGATTTGAAAGATTATAAGATTTCGGAGACATATTAGGATTTGATTCTACACTTTTTTAGAGTTCTCAATTTAAGAAACAGGGTTCAATAAACGGTAGATCAGATCAAATGGATAAAGCCCTTTAGAAAAGTAAAGAAAAAAGACAATTAAAAGCAAGAAACGCACAGTAAATACATACATTCCTATTTAAAATGAAATATACTCAAAAGAATTGTGAACAAATATATATAGAAATAATAATTGTAATAATATTTTCCAAAATCTAAATAATATTAATGGAAATAAATGAAAAGATTAATGTGAACATGTATTAAAATGCTTATAATTATTTGTATTTGTTTGTTATATTTGTCTTTTGAATTATTTATTTATCACATTATTTACATTTATTTAAAAAAATGTATATATATTTTTTGACTTTTACATTTCCACATTTATTTAATTATCCTTCTTCATCCCATTTGATCTCCGCCTGACCTTAATAGTTTATTCTCTGATTTGATTGGTCGTCCTGCAGGTGGGCGGGGCCTCAAACAGAGGTGTTGGAGTTCGGTTTGTTAGCGGCGCCGTCAGCGTCCGACCCGTCGCCTGGGACTCGTTCGGGATTTGGGACGACCGGATAGAAGAACCGGTTCTCCTGCCGTCGAGCATCAGATACGGGAAACACAACCCACAGGTACCGGGAGAACATGGACTAAATCCAGAGGGGGGAAGCAGTGGAGTACAAATACTTTGTTACTGTACTTAAGTACATGTTTCTGGTATCAGTGCTTTACTCCACTACTTATTTTCCTGACGACTTTTTACTTTCTACTTCTTACATGTTGAACTCAAATACCTGTACTTTCTACTTCTCACATGTTGAACTCAAATACCTGTACTTTCTACTTCTTACATGTTGAACTCAAATACCTGTACTTTCTACTTCTCTCATGTTGAACCCAAATACCTGTACTTTCTACTTCTCTCATGTTGAACTCAAATACCTGTACTTTCTACTTCTTACATGTTGAACTCAAATACCTGTACTTTCTACTTCTCACATGTTGAACTCAAATACCTGTACTTTCTACTTCTCACATGTTGAACTCAAATACCTGTACTTTCTACTTCTCTCATGTTGAACTCAAATACCTGTACTTTCTACTTCTTACATGTTGAACTCAAATACCTGTACTTTCTACTTCTCACATGTTGAACTCAAATACCTGTACTTTCTACTTCTCACATGTTGAACTCAAATACCTGTACTTTCTACTTCTCACATGTTGAACTCAAATACCTGTACTTTCTACTTCTCTCATGTTGAACCCAAATACCTGTACTTTCTACTTCTCTCATGTTGAACTCAAATACCTGTACTTTCTACTTCTTACATGTTGAACTCAAATACCTGTACTTTCTACTTCTCTCATGTTGAACCCAAATACCTGTACTTTCTACTTCTCTCATGTTGAACTCAAATACCTGTACTTTCTACTTCTCACATGTTGAACTCAAATACCTGTACTTTCTACTTCTCTCATGTTGAACCCAAATACCTGTACTTTCTACTTCTCTCATGTTGAACTCAAATACCTGTACTTTCTACTTCTTACATGTTGAACACAAATACCTGTACTTTCTACTTCTCACATGTTGAACTCAAATACCTGTACTTTCTACTTCTCTCATGTTGAACCCAAATACCTGTACTTTCTACTTCTCTCATGTTGAACTCAAATACCTGTACTTTCTACTTCTTACATGTTGAACCCAAATACCTGTACTTTCTACTTCTTACATGTTGAACACAAATACCTGTACTTTCTACTTCTCACATGTTGAACTCAAATACCTGTACTTTCTACTTCTCTCATGTTGAACCCAAATACCTGTACTTTCTACTTCTCTCATGTTGAACTCAAATACCTGTACTTTCTACTTCTTACATGTTGAACCCAAATACCTGTACTTTCTACTTCTTACATGTTGAACACAAATACCTGTACTTTCTACTTCTTACATGTTGAACTCAAATACCTGTACTTTCTACTTCTTACATGTTGAACTCAAATACCTGTACTTTCTGCTTCTTACATGTTGAACACAAATACCTGTACTTTCTACTTCTCTCATGTTGAACACAAATACCTGTACTTTCTACTTCTTACATGTTGAACACTAAATACCTGTACTTTCTACTTCTCACATGTTGAACTCAAATACCTGTACTTTCTACTTCTCTCATGTTGAACACAAATACCTGTACTTTCTACTTCTTACATGTTGAACACAAATACCTGTACTTTCTGCTTCTTACATGTTGAACTCAAATACCTGTACTTTCTACTTCTTACATGTTGAACACAAATACCTGTACTTTCTACTTCTTACATGTTGAACTCAAATACCTGTACTTTCTACTTCTTACATGTTGAACCCAAATACCTGTACTTTCTACTTCTCACATGTTGAACTCAAATACCTGTACTTTCTACTTCTTACATGTTGAACCCAAATACCTGTACTTTCTACTTCTTACATGTTGAACTCAAATACCTGTACTTTCTACTTCTTACATGTTGAACTCAAATACCTGTACTTTCTACTTCTTACATGTTGAACTCAAATACCTGAACTTTCTACTTCTTACATGTTGAACCCAAATACCTGTACTTTCTACTTCTTACATGTTGAACTCAAATACCTGTACTTTCCACTTCTTACATGTTGAACTCAAATACCTGTACTTTCTACTTCTTACATGTTGAACTCAAATACCTGTACTTTCTACTTCTTACATGTTGAACTCAAATACCTGTACTTTCTACTTCTTACATGTTGAACTCAAATACCTGTACTTTCTACTTCTTACATGTTGAACCCAAATACCTGTACTTTCCACTTCTTACATGTTGAACTCAAATACCTGTACTTTCTACTTCTCACATGTTGAACCCAAATACCTGTACTTTCCACTTCTTACATGTTGAACTCAAATACCTGTACTTTCTACTTCTTACATGTTGAACCCAAATACCTGTACTTTCTACTTCTTACATGTTGAACTCAAATACCTGTACTTTCTACTTCTTACATGTTGAACCCAAATACCTGTACTTTCCACTTCTTACATGTTGAACTCAAATACCTGTACTTTCTACTTCTTACATGTTGAACCCAAATACCTGTACTTTCTACTTCTTACATGTTGAACTCAAATACCTGTACTTTCTACTTCTCACATGTTAAACACAAATACCTGTACTTTCTACTTCTCACATGTTGAACTCAAATACCTGTACTTTCTACTTCTCACATGTTGAACTCAAATACCTGTACTTTCTACTTCTTACATGTTGAACTCAAATACCTGTACTTTCTACTTCTTACATGTTAAACACAAATACCTGTACTTTCTACTTCTTACATGTTGAACACAAATACCTGTACTTTCTACTTCTTACATGTTGAACACAAATACCTGTACTTTCTACTTCTTACATGTTGAACACAAATACCTGTA
>CM070441.1:3156103-3166103 GCA_036324595.1 Champsocephalus gunnari
TTTAAGTACATTTTTGAGGTACTGTGCCATAACTATATGTGACAGGAAAATATATGTACGTTAAGAGAACGGAAATTCAATAATATGATATCTTTAATGCATCAATGTATGTTTATATTTTTGTCCAAAAGCTATATTCTACTACTATTCAAAATAAGTGTGTTGCATTCTCACCTCTCAACAACTTAAGGGGTTTGGAAAATAAATAAAACATGTTAAATGACACAAAACCTTCACTTTATCATACTGAGATGTGTCTTTATGAAATGTACTAATAATATAAAATAAAAAAATTGGAAATCCTGGGTTCCTTTTGTGTGAAAACGAGGATGTCCCCGCCCCTCCGGTTTGCACAGGAATGACACATCAAGCGCCCCCTCTGCGTCAGACACAACGTAAGAAAACACTTCCGGGTATCTTTGACGCTTCCTTTAAGTTGGTAGATATTTTTTTAAAGCGGTTTAAGTTTGCTTTGGTTTGTTAAATAAAAATGAAAAGATAGCAGATAGAAGACGGGAGAAGAAACACGGACCGTTAGAACAAGAAGGAAGTTTGTTCTTAACGCCCTGAAGGTAAACAGAAACGTTAAGATATCTGCTTGTATCCGGTTTAACCTCTTTAAATCCTGTTATTGTTACGAGAACCAGCTAAAAGTGAAGTTTAAACCGGTTGGATCCACTTTGCTCAGAGTGCAAACAGTGCGCCTGGTTAGAGGGGGACAACATGTCTTCAGGGACTTCAGCTTACAGGCATCCACAAGCTGAGCATGCTCAACACAAGTTCGTACTTTCTGTGTACTTCTCTTCATTGTACATCAATGCCACTTCGTGTCAGGGAATATAATGCACTTGTTGTACTTATTATCTGTCATCATTAGCTGCCAGTTGTTTATTTTTTATAAGAAAACAATGTATAAAAAGTCCTGAATCCAAACTGGTTGATTGTTAGGGGTCAACACACACAGCGGGACGGAACACCTCATGAAGCAGTTTAAAGTGAGAACATTGATGTGTTTATATTTATATATCACTTTATGGCTTATATATCCCTACCTACCTACCTACCTACCTACCTACCTACCTACCTACCTACCTACCTACCTACCTACCTACCTACCTACCTACCTACCTACCTACCTACCTACCTACCTACCTACCTACCTACCTACCTACCTACCTACCTACCTACCTACCTACCTACCTACCTACCTACCCACCTACCCACCTACCTACCTACCTACCTACCTACCTATCTATCTATCTACCTACCTACCTACCTCTCTCTCTCTCCCTATCTACCTACCTACCTACCTACCTACCTACCTACCCATCTCTCTACCTACCTACCTACCTACCCATCTCTCTACCTACCTACCTACCTACCGCGGGTTGAACCTGCGACCCCCTGACCCCAACACCAAGGCTCTATCTGCGCCACACGCCTCCCGATAATAAGCGAGCTCTGACCCAGTTGCATTCAACGTGAAACAAAGCGCTGTTCATGCGGAAGTTAAATCTCATCTGTCCTCCTGCTGGGAAGCAGAGGCAGAGGTACCACAGTTTAGCATTAAGTTAATGGCTATACGAGTGTTGACATGAACGGGGGGGGGGCCGTAACGCTGAGGTCAAACCAAACTTTAACCTACCATTGTTTTCACACACACACACACACACACAGGATATACACACACACACACACACACACACAGAGGATATACACACACACACACACAGGGGATACACACACACACAGAGGATATACACACATACACACAGAGGATACACACACACACAGAGGATATACACACACACACACAGAGGATATACACACACACAGAGGATATACACACACACAGAGGATATACACACACACACACACACAGAGGATATACACACACACACACACAGGGGATACACACACACACAGAGGATATACACACATACACACAGAGGATATACACACATACACACACAGAGGATATACACACACACACACACAGAGGATATACACACACACACACACACAGAGGATATATACACACACACACAGAGGATATACACACATACACACACACACACACACACACACACACACACAGAGGATATACACACACACACACACACACAGGGGATATACATGCACACACACACACACACACACACACACACACACACACAGGGGATATACATGCACACACACACACACACACACACACACGGGGGATATACATGCACACACACACACACACACACAGGGGATATACATGTACACACACACACACACACACACACACACACACAGGGGATATACATGTACACACACACACACACACACACACAGAGGATATACACACACACACACACACACACACACACACAGCCACAGCCACAGGTCAAAGCTCACTTTACATATTGTTACTTATCAAACCTGAGACGATGTGTACTTCGCGCCGACTGAAGATTAACTACTTTATTACGCCCGGACGTCTGATCATTGACCGAACGAACTGAATTCATTATTGTAGTTTCCGTTTAACCCTCGCCCGGCTTCAAAGAGGCCCCGTTGTGCTTTCCTTTAGGTTTTGATGCATGTCAATGGGCTGCAAAGGCTCAAATCCCCGAGCTACCTTCCAGTTAATACACTTTAATTAAATATCAAAAAAGCCTCATATTTATATCCGGTTTGATGAAAGCAATAAGTTGAAGCTAATATTTGTAGCTTAACTTTAATAGTATTGCTTTCAGCTAACCTGATAGTGCAGACGGATGTGTGTGCTTCTGCCTGTTCGCCACCAGGGGGCGCTGCTTACCCACTCCGACATTATTCTGCTTTGAGGAGAAATGTAGGAAACGGGCTAAATAGAAAAAGGAAAGTAAATACAAATAAATATAAAAAATGTAAAGATTAAATTCAACCTATATAATTAATTTTTAAAATCATCTATAAATTAAATTAAATAAATTCATGCCATAAAAAAATCTTTCAATACTTTTAAATATTCCTCTCCTTTTTAAGAGACAAGAGAAATATACAAGATGACATAAATACGATTGTCTAGCTAGTAAACGTAAAAGTCAGTCCTTGATTAAAACGAGAGGTGAGATACGAGCACTTTCAGCCTCAGCCCGTGTCGGAGAAACTCTCCGCTTTAAAAGTCTGATTTCTCAATAATACATTTTATATAAAATTTATTTATTGATGTTTCCTCGTCTGTTTGCAGGAGTGAGTCGAAGATGATGGAGGAGGTGGAGCAGAGAGGAGGAGCACAGGAGGAGGAAGAGGACGCTCATCCCGCGGTAACACAATGTGGCAGAAATACTCACTTAGCGTCAGCAAACAAACCCTCTCTCTTTTCCTCCGTACCCAAATCTCTAAAAACGGGGAACAACGGAGCTGATCCAGATGTGCGTCCGATATGACGTAACATCTGAAATGTGGACCCACGGGCCAATCAGAAACGCTGCTATCAGAAACAATGCCCGACTGTTTTGGACGTAATATGGTCGGTGTTTACATTAGCATGGCTAACACTCAGAGCTAACCTGTGCTGGAGAGCATGTGTGTGAAGAAGCAGGAAGTAGAAAGGAACTCACCTTGTGGTGTAACCGGCAAGAGAGAAAGCCTTTGAGCTCCAGACTGTTTCAGATCCTTGATAATCCATGATATGGCGTTTCATCACGGCAGCGTTTAGTTTAGACGGTAGCTGCCGGGTCCCCATAAGCTCCGCCCCCTCCTCTTTAAAGCTTTATCCCCGAATCAGCACTTTGGAAACAGGAAGTGACATGTTATTTATATATTTTTATATTTCTGAGAGCGATGCTACTGCCTGAAAATACCATGAGGTGACCTTTAACTAATCCATATACAGAATGATAATCAAAACATATTTTTATAATAAATTAATTTAAAGTAAATGTATTTTTTCTTGGTATTTCAAAAATGTAATTAAATGCTTTCCCTGCTTATATTTTGTATGTTTTATATTAAATTATATATTAATACATTAAATAATTAAATAATAATACATACATTTATTTGTTTGTATATGTAATATTAATTATGCCTGGTATTTCCAATATACACACTCGAGGGCAGGGATGGGCAAATGGCCGCATGCCCCCCCCCCTCCTCTTTTTGCGGCCCTCAGATTAATTTATAAACAACGTAATTAATAAAAAAATAAAAATTAAATATGTTTTACTTGTAGTACTGATACCGTCCACTAGACTCCGAGTTACGTCGCGAGCTGCGTACATGATTTCAAATACCGCGAAATAATCTGTGACGCATTTGTGTGTATTGTGTTTCCCGGGGCAACCCTCACGAGAAACCCCGGCTGTCGTTACGCCTGCTGTGACGTTACGTTGCCTCTTGTAATTATGCCGAAGCTTCAAAGTTGTATTTATCATCTGAATTTGGCGAAACAAGTTTAATATTCTTAAAACAAGACTTTGTTTATTTGAAATCAGATGATTACTACGCTTTTCATTCATAATGTCAGCGGAGGGAGGTGGGGGGGGGAGCGGCGCTGAGGAACAGCAGAGTGCGGGCTGACGGGTGTCTGTGTGGACCCTCCCCATATTGTACGTCAGCAGAGACTGGCTACAAGTGTCTGAGGTTCAAGACAACTAACGTCTGGGTTAGAGTTCATGACTTCATGTGTGTGTCATCTAACGGTTAATCTCAATACACACACATTGTCCGTGCTTTCCAATAGTTTAAAATAGCTTTATTCCACTGGTTAATAACCTGTTCAACACTAACATGCCACTTGTAAAAATGAAATAACATTTCTGTGAACTGATATTTGTTCAGTGGCTGATTGGAGGATGCTCCCTTTGATTGTAAAATGTCAATGAAGATCAGACTCAGTATATTTGTTAATAATTACATGCAACACATGGACATTGTGTGTGTTCCAAGTGGATCTGCTGCCCCCTGGTGGCCAGTGCATCAACGATGTGGCCCCACCACCATCCAGGTGGCCCATCCCTGCTCGAGGGTTTTGCCTCCATGGTCTTTTAAATAATGTGTGTGTGTGTGTGTGTGTGTGTGTGTGTGTGTGTGTGTGTGTGTGTGTGTGTGTGTGTGTGTGTGTGTGTGTGTGTGTGTGTGTGTGTGTGTGTGTGTGTGTGTGTGTGTGTGTGTGTGTGTGTGTGTGTGTGTGTGTGTGTGTGTGTGTGTGTGTGTGTGTGTGTGTGTGTGTGTGTGTGTGTGTGTGTGGTGTGTGTGTGTGTGTGTGTGTGTGTGTGTGTGTGTGTGTGTGTGTGTGTGTGTGTGTGTGTGTGTGTGTGTGTGTGTGTGTGTGTGTGTGTGTGTGTGTGTGTGTGTGTGTGTGTGTGTGTGTGTGTGTGTGTGTGTGTGTGTGTGTGTCACAGCAGAAGGAACGGCGTTCATAATGTTATCAGAGAGGAAGATAAGCGGCCATTGTTGAACAGGAAGTGACTCACCTGCGTGCGGAGACGCAATAAAGGGTCGATGTAATGTCAATTAATTAAAGCGTTTTATAACCGAGTCATGACATCGCCGGTCACTGCTCGATGGCACCAAACGAAATCCAGATTTTTTATTTAATATGCTCCAGGAACGTTATGGTGCGTTCAGGCTCCACTCGGTAATTTATAACGCTGTCACGATTTGTTCAAATGGAAAATGTGGTTTTATTGAACGGGAACCGATAAAAAAAACAAATCAGTGTTTTTGGAGCGGCTACTTCCTGTCACGCTAACCTTTAGAGAGGGGGGGTGTGTGTGTGTGTGTGTGTGTGTGTGTGATTTTACGTCACTGCTTGCCTTCTTGTCTCTCCGATGTGACAGAACAACTTTGAGGGAAATTCCTCTGACCCGATGAGCCGTGTGTGTGTGTGTGTGTGTGTGTGTGTGTGTGTGTGTGTGTGTGTGTGTGTGTGTGTGTGTGTGTGTGTGTGTGTGTGTGTGTGTGTGTGTGTGTGTGTGTGTGTGTGTGTGTGTGTGTGTGTGTGTGTGTGTGTGTGTGTGTGTGTGTGTGTGTGTGTGTGTGTGTGTGTGTGTGTGTGTGTGTGTGGTGTGTGTGTGTGTGTGTGTGTGTGTGTGTGTGTGTGTGTGTGTGTGTGTGTGTGTGTGTGTGTGTGTGTGTGTGTGTGTGTGTGTGTGTGTGTGTGTGTGTGTGAGCACTGCGGCGGCCAATCACAGCGGGGAGCCATCATCTCCGTGGCAACCTCACAACCTTTTGATCTGGCTTCCGATTGGCCGCCTGCTAATCTCCCGGTTCCCACGGCGATCCTCAGGTTGCCACGGCGCTTTGATTTCTGACCTCTCAGTTCCTGTTCTAGGAACTGATGCTGCCTTCAAATGCAGTGGGGACATTTAAAAAATCCAGCTTTTTGTTTCTTGCTGAAGGGTTTCTGGGCAGTGGCATAACATAAGTGTAGAGTGGGATTTGAACCTGTGAACCAAATCTGCTTTTTACAGACTTTAATTTAGCTCCTTGAAGTAAACAAGTTAAGCTCCTTTGTATAGACTCTAGAGATCAGCGCTAATTTTGGAGCAAAGGTACACAAGGTTTGGACTGCTAGAAATGATTTTAAAGAGTCCTCTCCTGCTGATGTTCAGGTGTATATCAGTATGTAGTGTCTCTGCTTTAAAGAGTCCTCTCCTGCTGATGTTCAGGTGTATATCAGTATGTAGTGTCTCTACTTTAAAGAGTCCTCTCCTGCTGATGTTCAGCTGTATATCAGTGTGTAGTGTCTCTACTTTAAAGAGTCCTCTCCTGCTGATGTTCAGGTGTATGTCAGTATGTAGTGTCTCTACTTTAAAGAGTCCTCTCCTGCTGATGTTCAGGTGTATATCAGTATGTAGCGTCTCTACTTTAAAGAGTCCTCTCCTGCTGATGTTCAGGTGTATATCAGTATGTAGTGTCTCTACTTTAAAGAGTCCTCTCCTGCTGATGTTCAGGTGTATATCAGTATGTAGTCTCTCTACTTTAAAGAGTCCTCTCCTGCTGATGTTCAGGTGTATATCAGTTTGTAGTGTCTCTACTTTAAAGAGTCCTCTCCTGCTGATGTTCAGGTGTATATCAGTATGTAGTGTCTCTACTTTAAAGAGTCCTCTCCTGCTGATGTTCAGGTGTATATCAGTATGTAGTCTCTCTACTTTAAAGAGTCCTCTCCTGCTGATGTTCAGGTGTATATCAGTTTGTAGTGTCTCTACTTTAAAGAGTCCTCTCCTGCTGATGTTCAGGTGTATATCAGTATGTAGTGTCTCTAGTTTAAAGAGTCCTCTCCTGCTGATGTTCAGGTGTATATCAGTATGTAGTGTCTCTACTTTAAAGAGTCCTCTCCTGCTGATGTTCAGGTGTATATCAGTATGTAGTGTCTCTACTTTAAAGAGTCCTCTCCTGCTGATGTTCAGGTGTATATCAGTTTGTAGTGTCTCTACTTTAAAGAGTCCTCTCCTGCTGATGTTCAGGTGTATATCAGTTTGTAGTGTCTCTAGTTTAAAGAGTCCTCTCCTGCTGATGTTCAGGTGTATATCAGTATGTAGTGTCTCTACTTTAAAGAGTCCTCTCCTGCTGATGTTCAGGTGTATATCAGTATGTAGTCTCTCTACTTTAAAGAGTCCTCTCCTGCTGATGTTCAGGTGTATATCAGTTTGTAGTGTCTCTACTTTAAAGAGTCCTCTCCTGCTGATGTTCAGGTGTATATCAGTATGTAGCGTCTCTACTTTAAAGAGTCCTCTCCTGCTGATGTTCAGGTGTATATCAGTTTGTAGTGTCTCTACTTTAAAGAGTCCTCTCCTGCTGATGTTCAGGTGTATATCAGTTTGTAGTGTCTCTACTTTAAAGAGTCCTCTCCTGCTGATGTTCAGGTGTATATCAGTATGTAGCGTCTCTACTTTAAAGAGTCCTCTCCTGCTGATGTTCAGGTGTATATCAGTTTGTAGTGTCTCTACTTTAAAGAGTCCTCTCCTGCTGATGTTCAGGTGTATATCAGTATGTAGTGTCTCTACTTTAAAGAGTCCTCTCCTGCTGATGTTCAGGTGTATATCAGTATGTAGTGTCTCTACTTTAAAGAGTCCTCTCCTGCTGATGTTCAGGTGTATATCAGTTTGTAGTGTCTCTACTTTAAAGAGTCCTCTCCTGCTGATGTTCAGGTGTATATCAGTATGTAGTGTCTCTACTTTAAAGAGTCCTCTCCTGCTGATGTTCAGGTGTATATCAGTTTGTAGTGTCTCTACTTTAAAGAGTCCTCTCCTGCTGATGTTCAGGTGTATATCAGTATGTAGTGTCTCTACTTTAAAGAGTCCTCTCCTGCTGATGTTCAGGTGTATATCAGTATGTAGTGTCTCTACTTTAAAGAGTCCTCTCCTGCTGATGTTCAGGTGTATATCAGTATGTAGTGTCTCTACTTTAAAGAGTCCTCTCCTGCTGATGTTCAGGTGTATATCAGTATGTAGTGTCTCTACTTTAAAGAGTCCTCTCCTGCTGATGTTCAGGTGTATATCAGTGTGTAGTGTCTCTACTTTAAAGAGTCCTCTCCTGCTGATGTTCAGGTGTATATCAGTATGTAGTGTCTCTACTTTAAAGAGTCCTCTCCTGCTGATGTTCAGGTGTATATCAGTATGTAGTGTCTCTACTTTAAAGAGTGCTCTCCTGCTGATGTTCAGGTGTATATCAGTGTGTAGTGTCTCTACTTTAAAGAGTCCTCTCCTGCTGATGTTCAGGTGTATATCAGTATGTAGTGTCTCTACTTTAAAGAGTCCTCTCCTGCTGATGTTCAGGTGTATATCAGTATGTAGTGTTTCTACTTTAAAGAGTCCTCTCCTGCTGATGTTCAGGTGTATATCAGTATGTAGTGTCTCTACTTTAAAGAGTCCTCTCCTGCTGATGTTCAGGTGTATATCAGTATGTAGTGTCTCTACTTTAAAGAGTCCTCTCCTGCTGATGTTCAGGTGTATATCAGTATGTAGTGTCTCTACTTTAAAGAGTCCTCTCCTGCTGATGTTCAGCTGTATATCAGTATGTAGTGTCTCTACTTTAAAGAGTCCTCTCCTGCTGATGTTCAGGTGTATATCAGTATGTAGTGTCTCTACTTTAAAGAGTCCTCTCCTGCTGATGTTCAGGTGTATATCAGTATGTAGTGTCTCTACTTTAAAGAGTCCTCTCCTGCTGATGTTCAGGTGTATATCAGTATGTAGTGTCTCTACTTTAAAGAGTCCTCTCCTGCTGATGTTCAGGTGTATATCAGTATGTAGTGTCTCTACTTTAAAGAGTGCTCTCCTGCTGATGTTCAGGTGTATATCAGTGTGTAGTGTCTCTACTTTAAAGAGTCCTCTCCTGCTGATGTTCAGGTGTATATCAGTATGTAGTGTCTCTACTTTAAAGAGTCCTCTCCTGCTGATGTTCAGGTGTATATCAGTATGTAGTGTCTCTACTTTAAAGAGTCCTCTCCTGCTGATGTTCAGGTGTATATCAGTAGGTAGTGTCTCTACTTTAAAGAGTCCTCTCCTGCTGATGTTCAGGTGTATATCAGTATGTAGTGTCTCTACTTTAAAGAGTCCTCTCCTGGGTATATCGGTATCTAGTGTCTGATTTCCTTTTTAATTCCCTACAGGACGCTAACAGTAACTGCAACCACGCAGACAACGATGTCACTTCCTGTCCAGCTGAGGCCCCGCCAGTGTTCAGCTTTGAAGGTAAACTAAATCAATTGTTTACTTTATTTACGTTGTTTTGTTGTGATGTGAAGCCATGTTGACTGTCGACCCCGACCCCTTCAGGGACCCCTCAGAAAAACGAACCCGTGGTCATTCAAGGAAACAACAATAACCCGGCCACTGAGAAGCTGGAAAGAGTCCGCAAGTGGAGCATCACCAGATACAAGGTGAGACATATTTTATAACACTATAATCATACATGTAATTTAGATTTAAAATCCTCTGTGTGCAGTACCACTATCTGCCTGAGTGGTGACTAATGGGGAGGTGGGGGCGCTGTTTTACCAAAACACATTTATATGACTGTT
>CM070441.1:3171103-3201224 GCA_036324595.1 Champsocephalus gunnari
AGTACTCAGATCTTGTACTTGAGTAAAATTAGAAGTACTCAGATCTTGTACTTGAGTAAAAGTAGAAGTACTCAGGTCTTGTAAAAGTAAAAGTAGAAATACTCAGATCTTGAGTAAAAGTAGAAGTACTCAGGTCTTGTACTTAGTAAAAGTAGAAGTACTCAGATCTTGTTCTTGAGTAAAAGTAGAAGTACTCAGGTCTTGTACTTGAGTAAAAGTAGAAGTACTCAGATCTTGTACTTGAGTAAAAGTAGAAGTACCAGAGTGTAGGAATACTCTGTCACAGTAAAAGTATTCAAAATGTTCCTCAAGTGAAAGTAGAAAGTATTCTCATCAGAATATAGTAAAGACAGTGAAAGTAGTCGTTGTGCAGATTGGTCCATTTCAGAATAATGTGTGTGTGTGTGTGTGTGTGTGTGTGTGTGTGTGTGTGTGTGTGTGTGTGTGTGTGTGTGTGTGTGTGTGTGTGTGTGTGTGTGTGTGTGTGTGTGTGTGTGTGTGTGTGTGTGTGTGTGTGTGTGTGTGTGTGTGTGTGTGTGTGTGTGTGTGTGTGTGTGTGTGTGTGGTGTGTGTGTGTGTGTGTGTGTGTGTGTGTGTGTTACCCTTGAGGAAGGCACTTAGTCCTCAGTTACTCCGGGGAGAGCGTCCCTGTAATTGTAAGTCACTTTGGATGAAAGCGTAGCTAAATGAAATGTCATGTAACTGCAGCAAAGGTTATTCACTCAACTACTTTATTTAAATAACATTTATTAACATTATTGCAGCTTAATACTTACTCAGTCAATTGTATTTTTTACTACATTTACTGACTGATTTAAAGCTACAGCATTCACTGTGTGTGTGTGTGTGTGTGTGTGTGTGTGTGTGTGTGTGTGTGTGTGTGTGTGTGATGTCACTTTTTTGCTAAGGGTGGGACTGGTAGAGTTTATCTTGGCCACACACAATGTCAAATTGTGTGTGTGTGTGTGTGCGCGTGCGTGTGTGTGTTTCTCTCCCTCATAGCAGGTGGGCGTGTTCGTTAGAAAGTGCCTTCCCTTCCACCTGTGTGATCGCGCATGCGCAGACCTCTCGCTCTCGCAGGAATGCTCTCTCTCACACACGCACACAGACACACGCACACGCACTCTTGCAGCCGGTGTCAGTGCGTGTGTGTCGGTCGCTGCCTGTGGATGCCAGCCGGGATTAGTGAGCCTTGTTTTCGGTCCATTTCGAGGTTTTTAATCCGGGGGTTGGAGCACGGAAGCCCGCGCCGGTGGAGCCGTTCGCCCCGGTGAGTTCAGACTTAACTCCCCTTTATTTGTGTTTGTTTTGACCCGTGTCGGTGTGAAAGAGACATCCAGCTCGCATCAGTGCCGCGGGAATTAACTCTGCGTGCGAACGGGCTGCGTGTCTGAGCCCCCGCCAGACTGCACTCACATTTCACCTTTTTTTGGTAAAAAAGCTGATATTTAGCATCTGTAATATTCCTATAGTGGTTTCTATTAAAGGGTTTAATCTCTGGAGTAACTCGGCAGCGGGATAATGACATTACATTTCAGTTTAAGGTCTTAAATCTCCCTATGTTATGTGTTTAGAGGGTCATTAAATGCATTTATTGATGTTTATAGAATATCCTTGAAGTCAAATCGACATTGAGGTTTTTTTACGTAATGTTTAATATATTAATATTATATGTATACTATCTCTGCAGTATGTATGTCTCATAATACTCCTATAGTGATATAGCTTAAAGAGACAAACAGTGTGTCTTTGCTGCTCAGAATAACCTTAATTTGAAATGTTATTATCCTCTAAAACATATCAAGATTAGTCTTTTGCTGACTTCATGTTGCTTACTTCCAATACCTTTAAAATGTACTTTAAATGACTGCATGCGGTGCTTTATGTGCAGTGTCGTTGCTTTACTGTTCACAGAAGTATAAATATTACATTACTGACTCTGTAGTATTTCCGTAATATCTCTTGAGTACACGCAGTATTTGTGAGAGCCTCTATAACTCTCTTACTAAGTCTCTATAGCTTCACTATGAATGCACCTTTTTAAAATGTCTTATACATTAGAATTTAAGATATGATAACACGTGCATATCGTTAAATTAGGCAGAGAAACAAGGAAATAGTTGGATTTATGTTCTGCATGTGCTTAGTACTCCTTCTATTCAGATCTATCGCCATGTCTAACTAAGTCCATGCCTCTGAGGGAGAAAGAGGTCTTCTGGTTTCAGTCCTCGAGGTGTTGACATTACGAACTGCCAACATCCTCCAAAGATCCTCCAAAGATCCTCCCCAGAGAGAAGTGCGGAAGCCTTTCAAAAGTCTACCTGGAAGCAACCGAAATAAAATACGAGAATCTGCTGAGAATAGTATTTGTATGTCAATCGTGAGATATTATGAATCATATTTCATACATCAAATCATCCTGTGTGTGTGCGCGCGTGCGCCCGCCCGCCCTGCTGGTTCTCCCCCCAGGGCTTTCGGCAGATTGTACCCAGGCTCGGTGCTCCGTCAGCGGGGTGAATGCTCCGTCTGACCCCCTGACCCCCCCCCGGAGCTCCGGATGACATTTTTGAATTCGGGCCGTTTTTTTTCGTCTTTCGTTTAGTGTAGCCATGGTAACCGCCAAAATGTGAAACCAGAGATTTAAAGGGCATTTTCCTTTCCTAACAAAAAGCAGTTCTGGGGGGCAAATCAATGTGCGGGGTCCTCGCTTAACCCCTGGTCACACACACACACACGCGCACACACACGCACACGCTTCCTGTTGTTTGTCCATTAAATTATAGGTCCGTCTGTGATTCTGGAGACAGTTTGAAATATTTTTTTCGGGACAGGATTTGTGAGATTCCTCTTTGGTTTATTGCATATTTACTTTTTATTTATCAGATATTTTTTGATAGATGGTTCATGGTTTCTTTGATGCTTTATGAGGTACATTTTGGATGTATTCTTGGTCATCTCTTGGTGGATTTCTTAGATATGTATTGCTTTGATGTGGGTAGATTTAGTAAATAATTTATTTAATATCAATTGGTTATTTATAGATTATTAGATGGTTGTATTTAATGCTTATTTCTGGGCAGTGAATAGGACGGTTTGTTTCATATGTATGGTTATTTCTGGGTATAATGTTGGACATGTGTTGGATATGTATTGGATATGTATTGGATATGTGTTGGATATGTATTGGATATGTATTGGATATGTGTTGGATATGTGTTGGATATGTATTGGATATGTATTGGATATGTGTTGGATATGTATTGGATATGTGTTGGATATGTATTGGATATGTGTTGGATATGTATTGGATATGTATTGGATATGTGTTGGATATGTGTTGGATATGTATTGGATATGTATTGGATATGTATTGGATATGTGTTGGATATGTGTTGGATATGTGTTGGATATGTATTGGATATGTATTGGTCATTCCTGATTCATTTCTTAAACGGTTTGTTGGACATATATTAGACGTTTCCGGGTCGAGTAATTTGGTATTTGGTGTATTTTTCTGGTAGGTCAATGGATTGTTTCTTCTCATTGTTAGCGTAAGTACAGCTGAATATTAAGTACCAGTCATTATCCCGAAGACCCACAAGTGTACATTTCTGGATGCATCGTCTACCGAGGGTATTTATATTCAGTCTGCTTGCTGTAACCCTCAAAAGAGTGGGAGCTAATCTGCAAACTGCAAGAGACAGAAATATAAAAATAAGATATTTAAAACGGCAATGACTCAGAGTCTGGAGCTTTTCACAGAGAAAATATCGTCACGGCGACGTCTCGGGTGTTAATCACACTTTCGTGCACTGACGATGTGTAAAATATGTTAGAATAATAATTAGTCTTGGTTTTATTATTCACGGTTTCACTTTCATCTCGATTCCCAGTTTAGGATAAGACCAACATGCTTAATTTGTTATTTATATTCCCATAGACTTCCACCAATAACACATAGTAGAAATAATGATAATTACAATAGACTTTATTCATTTAAAAACAATGAAGTCATCCTGTTTACTTTACATTGAAGTGATTACAGACGCTGCGTGTTGCAGGTGGGTCGCAGACACACCCGTAAAGAGACCGCTGACTCACCTGTTAAGCATTTCGTGTTATAGTCACAAAATGTATCTATTGATTCGCGTTCACCAACACGATTTCCGCCTTTTTTTTTGTGTCACACAACGATTTTAAAAGCAATGTCAATAATAACACATTTAAAGGAAAAAGAGCTAAAAAAAAACAGATTTCAGTATTCTGACACAGAACGATTTTAGAAGCGATGTATTTCTCTTGGCAGTCTGTTTCGTGCCTGCACCAAATAATAACAAATTAGAATTAAAAAAAATACAGATTTCAGTTGTGACGAAAAGGGAGCTGAGCCAGAAGGCAAAGCTCTCTGTCTACCGGGCCATGTTCGTTCCTCCCTCACCTACGGTCATGAAGGACGGGTCCTGACCGAAAGAACGAGATCGCGGATACAAGCGGCCGAGATGGGTTTTCTCCGCAGGGTGGCTGGCGTCTCCCTTAGGGATAAGGTGAGAAGTTCGGTCATCAGGGAGGGACTCGGAGTTGAGCCGCTCCTCCTTCGCGTCGAAAGAAGCCAGTTGAGGTGGTTCGGGCACCTAGTTAGGATGCCACCTGGGCGCCTCCCTAGGGAGGTGCTCCAGGCACGTCCAGCTGGGAAGAGACCGAGGGGTAGACCTAGGACCAGGTGGAGGGATTATATCTCTTCTGGCCTGGGAGCGCCTTGGGACCCCCCAGTCAGAGCTGGTTGATGAGGGGAAAGGAACGTTTGGGGCTCTCTGCTGGAACTGATACCCCGAGACCCGACCACGGATAAGCGGGAGAAGATGGATGGATTTTAGAAGCAATGTATTTCTCTTGGCAGTCTGCTTCGTGCCTGCACCAAATAATAACTAATTAGAATTAAAAAAAATACAGATTTCAGTATTCTGAGGCTCTGAGCCATTTCTTTTCCTCGCGGACGGCAACAATTATACAATTTAAAATAAAAGGGTTAGGGGAAGATATTGAGTAAGAACATGTTTTTAGTGTTTTGTTTTTATGCTTCTGGTCTTCCAAGACCCGACCGGACAAAAAGACGAGGTGCAGGCACGAAACACACTACCAATAGAAATACATTGCTTTTAAAATCGTTCTGCTTGACGTGAAAAAAATGCAAAAATCGTGAACACGAATCAATAGATTAAATGATTAAATTAATTTCGTGACTATAACACGAAATGCCGTGAGATGAGTTGGCTGGACCTCTGTGGAAATACTGCAGATCGCTGTGGTTCATTTATGTTGATACGGTATTATTTTTGCCAAAAAAGAAAAAATTCAATTCCTCAGTGAAAATACAAGACCAATGTACTTGAACATACACTCCTTTATTTGCATAGCCTACTAATTTATGTTGGGAACATAAGGCCTGATTCTCTCTCGAATAGTTCATATAGTGTGAAAAAAATTATCGGCCACGGGTTAGAAGAAGATGGACCTGTACTAAACATGTCGGTTATTTTGACACAAGCGGCAGCATCAGCACGAAGGGCCTGCTTTTTTCAATTCCTAAAAACATTTAAACAGAGGGCCAATCTACCAGCGGTTTGATTGGCTAGAGCTCATACTGGCATATGATTGGCTGACGCTTCTGCCGAGGCGTCAAAAGTTGAACATTGCTCAACTTTTGCAGCGAGCCACGCCACGAGATAACATTTGAACTAGAGCCGGGACTCGATTAAAACAATTAGTCTAATTAATTAGAAAACATTACATTCAGTTGTAACTGCCAACACAAACGTTATTTACACTATTATGGCCCCTGTTAAAAATGTGTAATGTTAACTACTGTAAGTTGGTCGAACGAATGGCTCCTCATCCGGAAGCTGACCGAGCAGACCCGAGCAGCAGTCGAGAGGAGCCGAGCGCATCCGCGAAGCACACGTCAGAGTTCCCGTTAGCCGGCAAATCTAAATCTCTTCGGTCAAAATAATTTCCCTTAACGGCCCGTCCACACAGCGGCGTGCGTTGACGCTTCCCCGTTCACTTTGACTGGGGTGACGTCACTTTTAGCCGAAATGCATCGTGGGAAGCGACGCGGAGCGTAGCTGGCGTGGCTCGCTGCAAAAGTTGAGCAATGTTCAACTTTTGACGCCTCGGCAGAAGCGTCAGCCAATCATATGCCAGTATGAGCTCTAGCCAATCAAACCGCTGGTAGATTGGCCCTCTGTTTAAATGTTTTTAGGAATTGAAAAAAGCAGGCCCTTCGTGCTGATGCTGCCGCTTGTGTCAAGATAACCGACATGTTTAGTACAGGTCCATCTTCTTCTAACCCGTGGCCGATATTGGTGGTGAGGAAGATGATGAGAGGGAGAGAGATCAGCGCGAGTGGGGAGAGCGAGGAGAACTCGCGGTAAGCAGAAGCTACGACAATTAGGAAAAGATTATTATTAAGGTTATGATACTCTGTAGTTCTGGAACGCATTAATATCCTTTGATGAAGCGCTAACAAGAGAAACATTCGTTAGCCTACGAGCTAGCAAGCTGGCTTTTTTAGGTTTTCCCTGGCGAGTTAAAATATAGCTTAATGGGACTCTGATGCGTTGTCTCATGAAAGTTAACCAACATTCATGAACCATTACCGTCAGCTGGCAGCTTGTTTAGTTTAGTTTATTTACTTATAAGGGCAACAGTGGTCTTTTGGGACCTGAACACATCTTTTATAGTCAGCTTGCTGTGGTAGTTTTGACAATATATAGAATGAATAATATAGAGATAGATACAAACTGGAGGCACACATGCAGTCTTGACCATGAGCTGTGTGGTATTGTGTTAATGCCTATGTGTATGGACCGCTATCCATTCACTCTGTATCATCGTGTAGAGCCAGGCAGCATCCCCAGAGCAGAGGACATGGATTACTTTGCCCCCCCCGAGCCATCTCTGTCACAGATGTTTTTAGAACAGCAACATACCAGAACTCCAGTTGTGCAGAAGGTATTCACCGGTGAAGATGGCACCAGCAGAAAGTGGCGTCATATTGCAAGGGACGTCATATGTTGTGTTGTGGTGTATGTCTGGCATTTGGGAAGAGGACTGACACAGCTATAACTGGAATGTCAGATTGGAGGCACGCACACCAGCGTACAGAGGAGCACGAAAAGAGCATTACACATTCAACCTGTGCTGAAGCGTCCTTCTTACGGTGCTCTGAAGCAGACATGGAAAGCATGTCTGCTGGCAGTCAGATGTCTGCTCATAGGGAACAAGTCGGAAAGAGACGTTTGGAGCGTGTGGTGGAAGTGCAGGCAGGTGGAGAATGAGGGAGCATATATGCTAGCTGACAACACCGTGGACCGCGGTAACCTTTTGGAGCTCATCCTTTTATTAGGAAAGTCTGATGTCTGCGTAAAAGAGCATCTGGATGATTGCGTAGAGAAGAGCAAGAAATTGCACCAATCCAGTGGAGCAAAAGGTAGAGGGTCTCTCATCCCCCCACTCTCCAAAGCTACTGTTAACGCCATCATAGAAACTGATGGTCGTCTAATCAAAGAAAGAATCTCCAGTGATGTCCAGAAGGCCGGATGTCTTCTGTTCAGCTGGACGCAACACAAGACCGAACCTCTCAGGGTCAGTGTTCAGTAATCTTAAAATATGCCGATGAGACGGTGCACGAGGCTTTAGTGAAGTGCCATGCATCCACCGGACGATACTTTGTGAACTTGCTCTCAGAGGTCTGAGAGCATCTGAAACTGGACAGGGCATGTGTGTGTAGGTAATGCAACAGATGGAGCATCCAATATGCAAGGCCGGTACAAAGGATTCTCTGCACTGATGACCTCCCAGTCCCCCACTCATGCCCCTGTGTGGTGCTATGCTCACGTTCTTAATCTTGTCCTGGCTAAAACCTCCCAAACTGTCATCGAATGTGGAACACTTTCAACCTAATCAATGCCATAACAGTGTTTATCAGGGAGTCCCATCAGAGGGTCGATCTGTGGGAGAAACAAGCCCGAGACAAGATGCCGTCGACTCATCCTGTAGACTCATCCGGTCCTATCTCTATTGTGTTGTCATAGAAAGGGGAGGCAGGGCACTATAGCCCCCCCCCTAAATTCACTAGAAGTCATAATTGAAGGGGTTATTTTTAAAACGTTTCTTCTGGGGGGGGGAGGGGCATACCCCCCCAGACATTACATTACTTTGCATTTAGCTGAGGCTTTTATCCAAAGCGACTCACAATAAGTGCGTTCCACCAGGAAGACACAACCTTGAAGAAAACAGAATCATAAAGTACATCAGGTTTCATAGAGCCAAACATCTCAAGTGCTACTCAACTGGCTTTAGATAAGCCAGTCCTTTGTTAGTATATAAGTGCTTTGTTAGTATATAAGTGCTTTGTTAGTATATAAGTGCTTTGTTAGCAGTTGTATCCTCGAAGTCGAAAGAGATGAGTTTCAGTCTGGAAGGTGTGTGAGCTTTCTGCTGTCCTGATGTCAATGGGAGCTCATTCCACCATCTTGGAGCCAGGATAGCAAACCCACGTGTTTCTGCTGATGGGAACTTGGGTTGGCCTACCTGCCTGTCAGCCTTCCATCTGTGCACAAACTTATCTCGTGCCCTCATTGGTCATGTGCGCGTTCGTTCGTGTGTGTCGGAGGAGGGGCTCTGTGAGGAAGTCTGAAGTAGGTGCATTATGGCATATGGCTCATTAAAAGATAAGTACAGCTATTATCTCCCTCTTGTCGAACTGGTCGGCCCACCTGCAGCCGGTAAAACAGGGTTACCAACGCTCACGCATCTGGCGTGTGACACACGCTTTCACTCTCAATCACACGCTCTCACGCTGCCCAAACTATTCTCACTATTTTTTGGTTGGTTATTTACAATGTTGAGTTGACAACTTGAGCAGCTTGATCCGCTCCCTCCCCGCCCCCACCACCATCAGACCCCCTTATTAGTGCTCGGTCGCTGTTCGCTTTGTGAGAGGGGTTGAAGGTCTAATTTCTAGTGATTGATAGTTACACATACTTGTTGTATGTATTAGTTTAGTTTGCCCCTGGTACGTAAAAAGGATAATAATAGCGTTTTTTTTAATTATACTGAGTTATTCTTCTTGTCAGGAACCGCTACTATTCGTTTGTTTTATGGATTTGGGCCGGTCTAAATGCCAGGGCTGATTTGCTGTCCCAGTCCAGCCCTGCCAACAGCTAACATTAACAGATAACGTTAGCAGCTATCTGCCAACAGCTAACATTAACAGCTAAAGTTAGCAGCTATCTGCCAACAGCTAACATTAACAGCTAGTAGATAAAGTTAGCAGCTATCTGCCAACAGCTAACATTAACAGCTAGTAGATAAAGTTAGCAGCTATCTGCCAACAGCTAACATTAACAGCTAGTAGATAAAGTTAGCAGCTATCTGCCAACAGCTAACATTAACAGCTAGTAGATAAAGTTAGCAGCTCTCTGCCAACAGCTAACATTAACAGCTAGTAGATAAAGTTAGCAGCTATCTGCCAACAGCTAACATTAACAGCTAGTAGATAAAGTTAGCAGCTATCTGCCAACAGCTAACATTAACAGCTAGTAGATAAAGTTAGCAGCTATCTGCCAACAGCTAACATTAACAGCTAGTAGATAAAGTTAGCAGCTCTCTGCCAACAGCTAACATTAACAGCTAGTAGATAAAGTTAGCAGCTATCTGCCAACAGCTAACATTAACAGCTAGTAGTTAAAGTTAGCAGCTATCTGCCAACAGCTAACATTAACAGCTAGTAGATAAAGTTAGCAGCTCTCTGCCAACAGCTAACATTAACAGCTAGTAGATAAAGTTAGCAGCTATCTGCCAACAGCTAACATTAACAGATAACGTTAGCAGCTATCTGCCAACAGCTAACATTAACAGCTAGTAGATAAAGTTAGCAGTTATCTGCCAACAACTAACATTAACAGCTAACAATAACAACTAGTAAATAAAGTTAGCAGCTATCTGCCAACAGCTAACATTAACAGATAACGTTAGCAGCTATCTGCCAACAGCTAACATTAACAGTAGATAAAGTTAGCAGCTATCTGCCAACAGCTAACATTAACAGCTAGTAGATAAAGTTAGCAGCTATCTGCCAACAGCTAACATTAACAGCTAGTAGATACAGTTAGCAGCTATCTGCCAACAGCTAACATTAACAGCTAGTAGATAACGTTAGCAGCTAACAATAACAACTAGTAAATAAAGTTAGCAGCTATCTGCTAACATTAACAGATAACGTTAGCAGCTAACATTAACAGTAGATAAAGTTAGCAGCTATCTGCCAACAGCTAACATTAACAGCTAGTAGATAAAGTTAGCAGCTATCTGCCAACAGCTAACATTAACAGCTAGTAGATAAAGTTAGCAGCTATCTGCCAACAGCTAACATTAACAGCTAGTAGATAAAGTTAACAGCTATCTGCCAACAGCTAACATTAACAGCTAGTAGATAACGTTAGCAGCTATCTGCCAACAGCTAACATTAACAGCTAGTAGTTAAAGTCAGCAGCTATCTGCCAACAGCTAACATTAACAGCTAGTAGATAAAGTTAACAGCTATCTGCCAACAGCTAACATTAACAGCTAGTAGATAACGTTAGCAGCTATCTGCCAACAGCTAACATTAACAGCTAGTAGATAAAGTTAGCAGCTATCTGCCAACAGCTAACATTAACAGCTAGTAGTTAAAGTCAGCAGCTATCTGCCAACAGCTAACATTAACAGCTAGTAGATAAAGTTAGCAGCTATCTGCCAACAGCTAACATTAACAGCTAGTAGATAAAGTTAGCAGCCATCTGCCAACAGCTAACATTAACAGCTAGTAGATAAAGTTAGCAGCTATCTGCCAACAGCTAACATTAACAGCTAGTAGATAACGTTAGCAGCTATCTGCCAACAGCTAACATTAACAGCTAGTAGATAAAGTTAGCAGCTATCTGCCAACAGCTAACATTAACAGCTAGTAGTTAAAGTCAGCAGCTATCTGCCAACAGCTAACATTAACAGCTAGTAGATAAAGTTAGCAGCTATCTGCCAACAGCTAACATTAACAGCTAGTAGATAAAGTTAGCAGCCATCTGCCAACAGCTAACATTAATAGCTTGTAGATAAAGTTAGCAGCCATCTGCCAACAGCTAACATTAATAGATTGTAGATAAAGTTAGCAGCTATCTGCCAACAGCTAACATTAACAGCTAAAATGTAGCGGTTAATGTGAACTACAGCTAACATCAACAGCTACAACTAAAGGTTAAAAGGATAAATACAGATGTGTGAACCGGTGTGTACAGGGTCAGATATAAAATACAACACTTACGTTTCCATTAAGTAGTATATTTATGCACATTTTGAAGTATAAAATTAGTAAAGCTGTGTGGAAACGTCAAGATTAAAGAAACCTGACTTGCTGGAAAGGTTTTTAAAGCAGTAACGCTGCCATAACTGTAATGCTTTAGGATTAACAATCTAATAATGTTATATAATAATATATCAGTCACAGGAGGTGTGTGTGTGTGTGTGTGTGTGTGTGTGTGTGTGTGTGTGTGTGTGTGTGTGTGTGTGTGTGTGTGTGTGTGTGTGGTGTGTGTGTGTGTGTGTGTGTGTGTGTGTGTGTGTGTGTGTGTGTGTGTGTGTGTGTGTGTGTGTGTGTGGTGTGTGTGTGTGTGTGTGTGTGTGTGTGTGTGTGTGTGTGTGTGTGTGTGTGTGTGTGTGTTGTGTGTGTGTGTGTGTGTGTGTGTGTGTGTGTGTGTGTGTGTGTGTGTGTGTGTGTGTGTGTGTGTGTGTGTGTGTGTGTGTGTGACAAGAGGAAAGGTCAAATTAATTTAGAGTGTCAATATTTGTCAGTGTATTATTTCTCAAACTGGTTTTGGCTTGTGTGTGTGTGTGTGTGTACACTTTCACTGGCAGCCATATTGCTATAGCAACAAGTGACTCCCATAAATCTGAGGCCCTCGTTGCACAACACTTAATGTCAATTTTCTTAAGTTCTTATTGTGTAAATGTCAAGTGTTAGTTTCAGTCAAGTCAAATTATTTGTAAAACATTAACTATTGTTATGTTATTCTAATTTAAAAAATATTAGTACGCAGTATACGTAATACATATATGAAGTAGTAGTGTGTGGTAGTAGCAGTAGGTACTAAATAATAACAAGTAGTCTCAAACTGACTTCAATCAGAGATTCCCTCATTAACCCCTTGACCTCATTGACCAATCAGAGCCCTCCGTGGGAACCGGGTCAACATTCTATTTTTACATTCCGAGTCGCGTGATTAGACGATGCCAACGATTTGACACGGTCACTAGATCTTTTTTATAAGGCAGAAACCTTACTTTTGTTTACGAGCGTTTGAAGACAGAGGGATGAGAGAGGAAACAACACACACACACACACACACACACTGAACCAGATTGTGTTGTCTGCCAGTAAACAAACTGCTATTGTTTGTAACCACGACGATCAGTGGCACTCTGACCTGTTGCCATGGAAGCAAATAGCACATTCTCTCCATAGCAGAAAGAATGATGAACCAACTGATATACACCTGAACATCAGCAGGAGAGGACTCTTTAAAGTAGAGACACTACATACTGATATACACCTGAACATCAGCAGGAGAGGACTCTTTAAAGTAGAGACACTACATACTGATATACACCTGAACATCAGCAGGAGAGGACTCTTTAAAGTAGAGACACTACATACTGATATACACCTGAACATCAGCAGGAGAGGACTCTTTAAAGTAGAGACACTACATACTGATATACACCTGAACATCAGCAGGAGAGGACTCTTTAAAGTAGAGACACTACGTACTGATATACACCTGAACATCAGCAGGAGAGGACTCTTTAAAGTAGAGACACTACGTACTGATATACACCTGAACATCAGCAGGAGAGGACTCTTTAAAGTAGAGACACTACATACTGATATACACCTGAACATCAGCAGGAGAGGACTCTTTAAAGTAGAGACACTACATACTGATATACACCTGAACATCAGCAGGAGAGGACTCTTTAAAGTAGAGACACTACATACTGATATACACCTGAACATCAGCAGGAGAGGACTCTTTAAAGTAGAGACACTACACACTGATATACACCTGAACATCAGCAGGAGAGGACTCTTTAAAGTAGAGACACTACATACTGATATACACCTGAACATCAGCAGGAGAGGACTCTTTAAAGTAGAGACACTACATACTGATATACACCTGAACATCAGCAGGAGAGGACTCTTTAAAGTAGAGACGCTACACACTGATATACACCTGAACATCAGCAGGAGAGGACTCTTTAAAGTAGAGACACTACACACTGATATACACCTGAACATCAGCAGGAGAGGACTCTTTAAATTAGAGACACTACGTACTGATATACACCTGAACATCAGCAGGAGAGGACTCTTTAAAGTAGAGACGCTACATACTGATATACACCTGAACATCAGCAGGAGAGAACTCTTTAAAGTAGAGACACTACATACTGATATACACCTGAACATCAGCAGGAGAGGACTCTTTAAAGTAGAGACGCTACACACTGATATACACCTGAACATCAGCAGGAGAGGACTCTTTAAAGTAGAGGCACTACATACTGATATACACCTGAACATCAGCAGGAGAGGACTCTTTAAAGTAGAGACACTACATACTGATATACACCTGAACATCAGCAGGAGAGGACTCTTTAAAGTAGAGACGCTACACACTGATATACACCTGAACATCAGCAGGAGAGGACTCTTTAAAGTAGAGGCACTACATACTGATATACACCTGAACATCAGCAGGAGAGGACTCTTTAAAGTAGAGACACTACACACTGATATACACCTGAACATCAGCAGGAGAGGACTCTTTAAAGTAGAGACACTACACACTGATATACACCTGAACATCAGCAGGAGAGGACTCTTTAAAGTAGAGACACTACATACTGATATACACCTGAACATCAGCAGGAGAGGACTCTTTAAAGTAGAGACACTACATACTGATATACACCTGAACATCAGCAGGAGAGGACTCTTTAAAGTAGAGACACTACATACTGATATACACCTGAACATCAGCAGGAGAGGACTCTTTAAAGTAGAGACGCTACATACTGATATACACCTGAACATCAGCAGGAGAGGACTCTTTAAAGTAGAGACGCTACATACTGATATACACCTGAACATCAGCAGGAGAGGACTCTTTAAAGTAGAGACACTACATACTGATCTACACCTGAACATCAGCAGGAGAGGACTCTTTAAAGTAGAGACACTACATACTGATATACACCTGAACATCAGCAGGAGAGGACTCTTTAAAGTAGAGACACTACATACTGATATACACCTGAACATCAGCAGGAGAGGACTCTTTAAAGTAGAGACGCTACATACTGATATACACCTGAACACCAGCAGGAGAGGACTCTTTAAAGTAGAGACACTACATGCTGATATACACCTGAACATCAGCAGGAGAGGACTCTTTAAAGTAGAGACACTACATACTGATATACACCTGAACATCAGCAGGAGAGGACTCTTTAAAGTAGAGACACTACATACTGATATACACCTGAACATCAGCAGGAGAGGACTCTTTAAAGTAGAGACACTACATACTGATATACACCTGAACATCAGCAGGAGAGGACTCTTTAAAGTAGAGACACTACATACTGATATACACCTGAACATCAGCAGGAGAGAACTCTTTAAAGTAGGAGAGGACTCTTTAAAGCAGTTCATTTTAAATGTTGTCCTCGAGTAAATAGTACTTCTTCATATGTAAATATACAACAGTTAAACACGAGCCTCTTCACTTTGATTTAATTGACAGTGTAACACATCACGACTTCACGCGCTTAACGACACCTTCGGGTGACGCCTCGGCTCCTGATGCATGCTGGGAAATGTGCATGAACTCATCACACACCGGTTGTTGTTTAGTTGTCGACCCGGTTGTGATCCGTCTCCGCTCCACATTCCTGAATCCTGACGCGGGGAAAAGCCTCTGGTCGGATAACTGGCAGCGTGAAGAAGAGTCGTCTCCTCCTCCTCCTCCTCCTCCTCCTCCTCAAACTGTCCGCCGACACACTTCCCGTGCCTGTGCGCGGCGTCATCGAGGAACAGCGTGGTGAATGAATAATTGGCACGAATGGTTGTTGTGGTCTGACAGCCGTCTGCTGCCAATCAACACGACACATAACCGTTACATCTTTATTTTAACGTCTGAAATCTGCCTTTTTCCGGCTGCGACTTAAAGCAACAATAAAGCAAATTATCTTGATCTGTTGTCGTCATTATTATCCGTTGATTCCAGGGATTTCTCTTTGCTAACACTTGAATTAACAGCTTTGTCTTTAGAAACCTCATCGGAATCCGGTTTGGTTTAATTTATTTATTTATTTATTTCGAGCGTGTAAAACCAAAGAAAATACAAATGAAACAAAGGATGATACAGACATGATGCAGTACTATACAAATGAATGCAATAACTAAACGAAATATTTAATTTATAATTGAATAATCTGTAGTATCATAATCTGATAACAATAAACAACAAAACTTTAGCTAAGTACACGTCGGAAGAAGTTTCCACTTATTTAATCCGGCCCCTTTTTATATCTTAATATACGTTAACATACAATATAAATGAATACCTTAACCTTGAATAATTCATATAATCATTCATATAGTATATATACAACTTAATGTTTTATATATATATATACTCGTTAAGAGGAAATAAGTTATACGGAAAGGAGATGATATAGAAATATTGAGAGACATTTCAGATGAATAGATTAGTCTGCTCTGATTGGTTTGCTGCTCTGTTGTGGTAAATAACTGGATCAGACCACTTCTCTCACACACACACACACACACTCTCACACACACACACACTCATCTTTAATTCATGAGCAGGAAGTGTACATTTTTGTAGACATGTTTCCAGAACTTCACACGGGGGACTGTGTGTGTGTGTGTTTAATAATTTATCGCTGCAGGATTTTAGTGATTCAGTACAGAGGAGGATACACTTTGGTAAAATAAAAGTACATAAAATATAAAAAAACATAACGGTAAACGTTTTAAAAGTGCTTTGCTAAGAAAAAGATTATCGCAGACTTCAGAATATGGTTGATTTTTTATACTGATTTTCGGTGCGTATTGTCAGAGCTATGCTAGCTGCTTCCAAAGTCCACTTTACGAAGTTTTTTCTCACTGTGCAAAGTTTTTCTCACTTCACGTAGTTTTTCTCACTTCACGTAGTTTTTCTCACTTCACGTACTTTTTCTCACTTCACGTACTTTTTCTCACGTCACGTACTTTTTCTCACTTCACGTAGTTTTTCTCACGTCACGTAGTTTTTCTCACTTCACGTAGTTTTTCTCACTTCACGTAGTTTTTCTCACTTCACGTACTTTTTCTCACTTCACGTAGTTTTTCTCACGTCACGTAGTTTTTCTCACGTCACGTAGTTTTTTCTCACTTCACGTACTTTTTCTCACGTACTTTTTCTCACTTCACGTAGTTTTTCCTTAATTTCTCCACAGCCCTTCGACCTTATGCTGACCCTCGAGTGATGTCCCACCCCCATTATCGTCACCACAACCGTCGCCATGGTCACCCGTCACCACGGTGACTGGACGACCGACAACCCCTCTCTGCTCTCGTCCAATCGGCGGCGAGGATGCACGTGATGGGCAGCGTGTCCCCGGCCAATGAGAGGGAGGGATTCGTCCTGGAGGAGGGACTTCCTGATGGCGATGGAAAACGGATGACAGCTCCTCCCCCTCCTCATATAGCTCCTCCTCCTCCCCCTCCCCCTCCCCCTCCTCCTCCTCCCCCTCCCCCTCCTCCTCCCCCTCCTCCTCCTCCTCCTCCCCCCCCTCCGCCCCTGCTTCCTGGGCTGGGAGACCCCGCAGGAGGCCTGAAGAAGAAGAAGAGGCGGGTCAGGAGTTTCTTCTGGAAAACCATACCAGAAGATCAGGTAAACATTTTATTAACTTTTCTATTGAGCCGAATTCACTAATGCATGTTAATTCTTTAAAATATATATGAACATAGTTTATTAATTCGGTTATTTTGCAAAAATATTTATGGAAACACTAAATTAACAGAATTTGAAATGGATTTGATGCAGCGTCGTTAAACATGTGGAAAGAATGCAAGTTAAAATAAAATAAAGTTTGGCTCACGTCTGATTCAATTAGTGTGTGTGTGTGTGTGTGTGTGTGTGTGTGTGTGTGTGTGTGTGTGTGTGTGTGTGTGTGTGTGTGTGTGTGTGTGTGTGTGTGTGTGTGTGTGTGTGTGTGTGTGTGTGTGTGTGTGTGTGTGTGTGTGTGTGTGTGTGTGTGTGTGTGTGTGTGTGTGTGTGTGTGTTGCAGGTGAAGGGGCGGAGCAACCTGTGGACTCAGCACCGGGTGCCGCAGCAGTACCAGATCGACGTGCAGACCATCGAGGATCTGTTTGGTCAGAACGACCGCCAATCAAACGGGAAAGACCCGCCCACAAGGGGGGGGAGGACCAGGGGCTCCTTCAGGGAGGCCAGAGAGGAGGTGTGTGTGTGTGTGTGTGTGTGTGTGTGTGTGTGTGTGTGTGTGTGTGTGTGTGTGTGTGTGTGTGTGTGTGTGTGTGTGTGTGTGTGTGTGTGTGTGTGTGTGTGTGTGTGTGTGTGTGTGTGTGTGTGTGTGTGTGTGTGTGTGTGTGTGTGTGTGCCCCACCTGACCTCAAACTGATCTCCCTCTCTCTCAGGTCTCCATTCTGGACTCGAAGAGAGGGATGAACATCGGGATTTTCCTCAAACAGTTCAAGAGGTAAATCTCGGCACGTCCTACGCCGGTTTCTTTTTATAAATCACAACCGACTCGAAATGCGGCGCAGCTTTTGCGGGCTTCACGTAACGCCCAGATTCGCCTATCAACAGTCAAAGAAACGCCCATTCATTCATCCTGACTGACTGACTGACTGACTGACTGAAGGAGAGCAGGACATGAGGACAGAAGGGGCAGGGGCAGAGGCAGGGGCAGAGGCAGGGGCAGGGGCAGGGGCAGGGGCAGGGGCAGGGGCAGAGGCAGGGCAGGGGCAGGGGCAGAGGCAGAGGCAGGGCAGAGGCAGAGGCAGAGGCAGGGCAGAGGCAGAGGCAGAGGCAGGGCAGGGGCAGGGGCAGAGGCAGAGGCAGAGGCAGGGGCAGGGGCAGGGGCAGAGGCAGGGGCAGAGGCAGAGGCAGGGGCAGGGGCAGGGGCAGAGGCAGAGAGATGGGTCCGTGTGAATCCCTAAAGGCTTCCTGTCGCATTAAAGCCAGAGATCCCGCCTTGTCCTTCAGTTCGTGTCCCTGTCGTTTCTTTCTCTGCAGTCGGCTGTGTGTGTGATGGCGTGTGTGTGTGTGTGTGATGGCGTGTGTGTGTGATGGCGTGATGCGTCCTCGCCCTCATCGCTAGGTGTTGTGGGTAAATAGATGTGATCGTTAACTTGTGACGTTCTGAAGTCACAACAGAAACTGCCGCTGACCCCGCCGGGGAGAGTCAAGTTCAATAACGAAATCTCATTTCAGCATCAATATATATATGAACTAACTCACTGCTTTGTATTTTATATTATATTATATTCTCTTTATATACTTTGTCCCATGCGCTCATTTCAACATACCGTCTCAAACCGCTGCAGACATCATTCTCCATTTCACAGTGTTTGGTTGAGCAGCATGAGGCGTCACTAAGTGTCCTCTGGGTGTGTGTCCTATCAACATGTCCTCACTGCTTTGCACACACACACACACACACACACACACACACACACACACACACACACACACACAGGCATGAGGGACGAGAGGCAGACACACGTAGTACATAACCCTGGACCTTACATCATCGCACATCCCAGATCAGGTTTCTCTATATTTCACAATATAAAAGGAAACGTTTTAAAATCAAAGTATGGAAAAAATGTGCTTTTCCATAAAGTGAGGCCATCTCCACAGATCACGGTTCCATCGTTGAGTCCACTAGAACAGATTTTTTTCGTATTCTCGTATATAAATATTAACACTTATCTAAACTAATATTTTCAGTTGACCGTGATATGAAACACATTTAAGACATTTTGAACTCATTTAATTCACCAACATATCGGTTTATTCACCGTCTCAGAGACTTGTTGTAAACATCTCATTATTATTCGTGTGAAGGACCAATCAGGCGATAGTGGAGGACATTCACCATGGCAACAGTGAGCGTTTGGGGGCGGGGCCTCTGAGGGAGCTGGTGAAGCTGCTGCCTGAGAAAGAGGAAGTGGAGAAGCTCCGGGGTTACCATGGAGATGTATCCAAGCTCTCATTGGCCGATTCCTTCGTGCACCTGCTGATACAGCTGCCCAGGTGAGGGGGCGGGGTTTATACAGAAATATATATTTAATTTTATTTTTTTAATAAATTTACTTACGTTTTATTTCGGCTTTAAGTGGGCTTTAAGTGTTTATCTTAAATATGTTTTTATTTGTTATGTTGTATTCATCCTTGTGCTTTTCAATTATTTTATTGTATTTATTTATATTGGGTGTTTAGGGGGAAACTTTCACACAATTTAAACGTGATTTTTAACATTTCTATTTAATTAAAACATTTTTTAGCATAATTATTATTTAAAAAATAATTTTTACAATATGTTTTTCTCATTATTATTTTATTTAGAGATGTTAACATTTGTTTTTGTTTACTTATTGGAGCTCAAAGAAGGTGCTATGTTACAACACGTAGTGTACTTCTGTCATATTGACCTCTGAAATGTCCCAATCGACCAATCAGCATTGAGTATTCGACTAAGCCATGTAATAATAATATATATTTTCTGTGAAACGAAGAGCCGTCCTTTTTCTCAAAGCCGCAGATCCAAATACAGAATAGAGACTCTTCCGGAACAAATGGAGCTCGTGTTGGCGGCAGATGGCTGAGACACTGAAGCACGGTTTTTAATTTGCAGGATCATTAGAGACAAGTGGAAGAGCCATTTGAAGACAACAGGAATAATCAGCATCTGCTTTTGTTTACCCTCGTGTCTTCCTCTGGAGTTTAATATAACGAACATTACACATACAGTACAGACGATACGGGGATAACGAAGTACAGAAAAATTATAGAATATGACGTCGTGGGCTTCTACCATTTTTATATTTGTTATCTCCTCTGTGTAGTTACGCGCTGCGTATCGAGTCTCTTCTGCTGAAGGAAGAGTTTCCTGCCGCCTGCGACGCCATGACGAGAGACTTGAAGACGCTGCGCTCGGCAACCAGAGGTACAAACACGAGACACATCGGAACATATTTAGCTTCTCATTAAGGTGGGAGCAGTGGAGTACAAATACTTTGTTGCTGTACTTAAGTACATGTTTCTGGTATCAGTACTTTACTCCACTACTTTTTACTTTGATTTCTCACATGTTGAACTCAAATACCTGTACTTTCTACTTCTCTCATGTTGAACTCAAATACCTGTACTTTCTACTTCTTACATGTTGAACACAAATACCTGTACTTTCTACTTCTTACATGTTGAACCCAAATACCTGTACTTTCTACTTCTTACATGTTGAACCCAAATACCTGTACTTTCTACTTCTTACATGTTGAACACAAATACCTGTACTTTCTACTTCTCACATGTTGAACACAAATACCTGTACTTTCTACTTCTTACATGTTGAACTCAAATACCTGTAATTTCTACTTCTTACATGTTGAACTCAAATACCTGTACTTTCTACTTCTCTCATGTTGAACTCAAATACCTGTACTTTCTACTTCTTACATGTTGAACTCAAATACCTGTACTTTCTACTTCTTACATGTTGAACTCAAATACCTGTAATTTCTACTTCTTACATGTTGAACTCAAATACCTGTACTTTCTACTTCTTACATGTTGAACACAAATACCTGTACTTTCTACTTCTCACATGTTGAACACAAATACCTGTACTTTCTACTTCTCACATGTTGAACCCAAATACCTGTACTTTCTACTTCTTACATGTTGAACACAAATACCTGTACTTTCTACTTCTTACATGTTGAACTCAAATACCTGTACTTTCTACTTCTTACATGTTGAACTCAAATACCTGTACTTTCTACTTCTCTCATGTTGAACACAAATACCTGTACTTTCTACTTCTTACATGTTGAACACAAATACCTGTACTTTCTACTTCTTACATGTTGAACACAAATACCTGTACTTTCTACTTCTTACATGTTGAACACAAATACCTGTACTTTCTACTTCTCTCATGTTGAACTCAAATACCTGTACTTTCTACTTCTTACATGTTGAACTCAAATACCTGTACTTTCTACTTCTCTCATGTTGAACTCAAATACCTGTACTTTCTACTTCTTACATGTTGAACTCAAATACCTGTACTTTCTACTTCTCTCATGTTGAACTCAAATACCTGTACTTTCTACTTCTCTCATGTTGAACTCAAATACCTGTACTTTCTACTTCTTACATGTTGAACACAAATACCTGTACTTTCTACTTCTTACATGTTGAACTCAAATACCTGTACTTTCTACTTCTCTCATGTTGAACTCAAATACCTGTACTTTCTACTTCTCTCATGTTGAACTCAAATACCTGTACTTTCTACTTCTTACATGTTGAACTCAAATACCTGTACTTTCTACTTCTCACATGTTGAACACAAATACCTGTACTTTCTACTTCTTACATGTTGAACCCAAATACCTGTACTTTCTACTTCTTACATGTTGAACACAAATACCTGTACTTTCTACTTCTTACATGTTGAACTGAAATACCTGTACTTTCTACTTCTTACATGTTGAACTCAAATACCTGTACTTTCTACTTCTTATATGTTGAACACAAATACCTGTACTTTCTACTTCTTACATGTTGAACTCAAATACCTGTACTTTCTACTTATTACATGTTGAACTAAAATACCTGTACTTTCTACTTCTTACATGTTGAACCCAAATACTTGTACTTTCTACTTCTCACATGTTGAACTCAAATACCTGTACTTTCTACTTCTTACATGTTGAACCCAAATACCTGTACTTTCTACTTCTCACATGTTGAACTCAAATACCTGTACTTTCTACTTCTTACATGTTGAACTCAAATACCTGTACTTTCTACTTCCTACATGTTGAACTAAAATACCTGTACTTTCTACTTCTTACATGTTGAACTCAAATACTTGTACTTTCTACTTCTCACATGTTGAACTCAAATACCTGTACTTTCTACTTCTTACATGTTGAACCCAAATACCTGTACTTTCTACTTCTCATATGTTGAACTCAAATACCTGTACTTTCTACTTCTTACATGTTGAACTCAAATACCTGTACTTTCTACTTCCTACATGTTGAACTAAAATACCTGTACTTTCTACTTCTTACATGTTGAACTCAAATACCTGTACTTTCTACTTATTACATGTTGAACTAAAATACCTGTACTTTCTACTTCTTACATGTTGAACCCAAATACTTGTACTTTCTACTTCTCACATGTTGAACTCAAATACCTGTACTTTCTACTTCTTACATGTTGAACCCAAATACCTGTACTTTCTACTTCTTACATGTTGAACTCAAATACCTGTACTTTCTACTTCTTACATGTTGAACTCAAATACCTGTACTTTCTACTTCTTACATGTTGAACCCAAATACCTGTACTTTCTACTTCTTACATGTTGAACTCAAATACCTGTACTTTCTACTTCTCACATGTTGAACTCAAATACCTGTACTTTCTACTTCTTACATGTTGAACTCAAATACCTGTACTTTCTACTTCCTACATGTTGAACTCAAATACCTGTACTTTCTACTTCTTACATGTTGAACCCAAATACCTGTACTTTCTACTTCTTCATGTTGAACTCAAATACCTGTACTTTCTACTTCTTACATGTTGAACTCAAATACCTGTACTTTCTACTTCTCTCATGTTGAACTCAAATACCTGTACTTTCTACTTCTTACATGTTGAACTCAAATACCTGTACTTTCTACTTCTCTCATGTTGAACTCAAATACCTGTACTTTCTACTTCTTACATGTTGAACTCAAATACCTGTACTTTCTACTTCTTACATGTTGAACTCAAATACCTGTAATTTCTACTTCTTACATGTTGAACTCAAATACCTGTACTTTCTACTTCTTACATGTTGAACACAAATACCTGTACTTTCTACTTCTCACATGTTGAACACAAATACCTGTACTTTCTACTTCTCACATGTTGAACCCAAATACCTGTACTTTCTACTTCTTACATGTTGAACACAAATACCTGTACTTTCTACTTCTTACATGTTGAACTCAAATACCTGTACTTTCTACTTCTTACATGTTGAACTCAAATACCTGTACTTTCTACTTCTCTCATGTTGAACACAAATACCTGTACTTTCTACTTCTTACATGTTGAACACAAATACCTGTACTTTCTACTTCTTACATGTTGAACACAAATACCTGTACTTTCTACTTCTTACATGTTGAACACAAATACCTGTACTTTCTACTTCTCTCATGTTGAACTCAAATACCTGTACTTTCTACTTCTTACATGTTGAACTCAAATACCTGTACTTTCTACTTCTCTCATGTTGAACTCAAATACCTGTACTTTCTACTTCTTACATGTTGAACTCAAATACCTGTACTTTCTACTTCTCTCATGTTGAACTCAAATACCTGTACTTTCTACTTCTCTCATGTTGAACTCAAATACCTGTACTTTCTACTTCTTACATGTTGAACACAAATACCTGTACTTTCTACTTCTTACATGTTGAACTCAAATACCTGTACTTTCTACTTCTCTCATGTTGAACTCAAATACCTGTACTTTCTACTTCTCTCATGTTGAACTCAAATACCTGTACTTTCTACTTCTTACATGTTGAACTCAAATACCTGTACTTTCTACTTCTCACATGTTGAACACAAATACCTGTACTTTCTACTTCTTACATGTTGAACACAAATACCTGTACTTTCTACTTCTTACATGTTGAACTCAAATACCTGTACTTTCTACTTCTTACATGTTGAACTCAAATACCTGTACTTTCTACTCCTTACATGTTGAACTCAAATACCTGTACTTTCTACTTCTTACATGTTGAACACAAATACCTGTACTTTCTACTTCTTACATGTTGAACTGAAATACCTGTACTTTCTACTTCTTACATGTTGAACTCAAATACCTGTACTTTCTACTTCTTATATGTTGAACACAAATACCTGTACTTTCTACTTCTTACATGTTGAACTCAAATACCTGTACTTTCTACTTATTACATGTTGAACTAAAATACCTGTACTTTCTACTTCTTACATGTTGAACCCAAATACTTGTACTTTCTACTTCTCACATGTTGAACTCAAATACCTGTACTTTCTACTTCTTACATGTTGAACCCAAATACCTGTACTTTCTACTTCTCACATGTTGAACTCAAATACCTGTACTTTCTACTTCTTACATGTTGAACTCAAATACCTGTACTTTCTACTTCCTACATGTTGAACTAAAATACCTGTACTTTCTACTTCTTACATGTTGAACTCAAATACTTGTACTTTCTACTTCTCACATGTTGAACTCAAATACCTGTACTTTCTACTTCTTACATGTTGAACCCAAATACCTGTACTTTCTACTTCTCACATGTTGAACTCAAATACCTGTACTTTCTACTTCTTACATGTTGAACTCAAATACCTGTACTTTCTACTTCCTACATGTTGAACTAAAATACCTGTACTTTCTACTTCTTACATGTTGAACTCAAATACCTGTACTTTCTACTTATTACATGTTGAACTAAAATACCTGTACTTTCTACTTCTTACATGTTGAACCCAAATACTTGTACTTTCTACTTCTCACATGTTGAACTCAAATACCTGTACTTTCTACTTCTTACATGTTGAACCCAAATACCTGTACTTTCTACTTCTTACATGTTGAACTCAAATACCTGTACTTTCTACTTCTTACATGTTGAACTCAAATACCTGTACTTTCTACTTCTTACATGTTGAACCCAAATACCTGTACTTTCTACTTCTTACATGTTGAACTCAAATACCTGTACTTTCTACTTCTTACATGTTGAACACAAATACCTGTACTTTCTACTTCTTACATGTTGAACTCAAATACCTGTACTTTCTACTTCTCTCATGTTGAACTCAAATACCTGTACTTTCTACTTCTTACATGTTGAACTCAAATACCTGTACTTTCTACTTCTCTCATGTTGAACTCAAATACCTGTACTTTCTACTTCTCTCATGTTGAACTCAAATACCTGTACTTTCTACTTCTTACATGTTGAACACAAATACCTGTACTTTCTACTTCTTACATGTTGAACTCAAATACCTGTACTTTCTACTTCTCTCATGTTGAACTCAAATACCTGTACTTTCTACTTCTCTCATGTTGAACTCAAATACCTGTACTTTCTACTTCTTACATGTTGAACTCAAATACCTGTACTTTCTACTTCTCACATGTTGAACACAAATACCTGTACTTTCTACTTCTTACATGTTGAACACAAATACCTGTACTTTCTACTTCTTACATGTTGAACTCAAATACCTGTACTTTCTACTTCTTACATGTTGAACTCAAATACCTGTACTTTCTACTCCTTACATGTTGAACTCAAATACCTGTACTTTCTACTTCTTACATGTTGAACACAAATACCAGTACTTTCTACTTCTTACATGTTGAACTGAAATACCTGTACTTTCTACTTCTTACATGTTGAACTCAAATACCTGTACTTTCTACTTCTTATATGTTGAACACAAATACCTGTACTTTCTACTTCTTACATGTTGAACTCAAATACCTGTACTTTCTACTTATTACATGTTGAACTAAAATACCTGTACTTTCTACTTCTTACATGTTGAACCCAAATACTTGTACTTTCTACTTCTCACATGTTGAACTCAAATACCTGTACTTTCTACTTCTTACATGTTGAACCCAAATACCTGTACTTTCTACTTCTCACATGTTGAACTCAAATACCTGTACTTTCTACTTCTTACATGTTGAACTCAAATACCTGTACTTTCTACTTCCTACATGTTGAACTAAAATACCTGTACTTTCTACTTCTTACATGTTGAACTCAAATACTTGTACTTTCTACTTCTCACATGTTGAACTCAAATACCTGTACTTTCTACTTCTTACATGTTGAACCCAAATACCTGTACTTTCTACTTCTCACATGTTGAACTCAAATACCTGTACTTTCTACTTCTTACATGTTGAACTCAAATACCTGTACTTTCTACTTCCTACATGTTGAACTAAAATACCTGTACTTTCTACTTCTTACATGTTGAACTCAAATACCTGTACTTTCTACTTATTACATGTTGAACTAAAATACCTGTACTTTCTACTTCTTACATGTTGAACCCAAATACTTGTACTTTCTACTTCTCACATGTTGAACTCAAATACCTGTACTTTCTACTTCTTACATGTTGAACCCAAATACCTGTACTTTCTACTTCTTACATGTTGAACTCAAATACCTGTACTTTCTACTTCTTACATGTTGAACTCAAATACCTGTACTTTCTACTTCTTACATGTTGAACCCAAATACCTGTACTTTCTACTTCTTACATGTTGAACTCAAATACCTGTACTTTCTACTTCTTACATGTTGAACACAAATACCTGTACTTTCTACTTCTTACATGTTGAACTCAAATACCTGTACTTTCTACTTCTCTCATGTTGAACTCAAATACCTGTACTTTCTACTTCTTACATGTTGAACTCAAATACCTGTACTTTCTACTTCTTACATGTTGAACTCAAATACCTGTAATTTCTACTTCTTACATGTTGAACTCAAATACCTGTACTTTCTACTTCTTACATGTTGAACACAAATACCTGTACTTTCTACTTCTCACATGTTGAACACAAATACCTGTACTTTCTACTTCTCACATGTTGAACCCAAATACCTGTACTTTCTACTTCTTACATGTTGAACACAAATACCTGTACTTTCTACTTCTTACATGTTGAACTCAAATACCTGTACTTTCTACTTCTTACATGTTGAACTCAAATACCTGTACTTTCTACTTCTCTCATGTTGAACACAAATACCTGTACTTTCTACTTCTTACATGTTGAACACAAATACCTGTACTTTCTACTTCTTACATGTTGAACACAAATACCTGTACTTTCTACTTCTTACATGTTGAACACAAATACCTGTACTTTCTACTTCTCTCATGTTGAACTCAAATACCTGTACTTTCTACTTCTTACATGTTGAACTCAAATACCTGTACTTTCTACTTCTCTCATGTTGAACTCAAATACCTGTACTTTCTACTTCTTACATGTTGAACTCAAATACCTGTACTTTCTACTTCTCTCATGTTGAACTCAAATACCTGTACTTTCTACTTCTCTCATGTTGAACTCAAATACCTGTACTTTCTACTTCTTACATGTTGAACACAAATACCTGTACTTTCTACTTCTTACATGTTGAACTCAAATACCTGTACTTTCTACTTCTCTCATGTTGAACTCAAATACCTGTACTTTCTACTTCTCTCATGTTGAACTCAAATACCTGTACTTTCTACTTCTTACATGTTGAACTCAAATACCTGTACTTTCTACTTCTCACATGTTGAACACAAATACCTGTACTTTCTACTTCTTACATGTTGAACACAAATACCTGTACTTTCTACTTCTTACATGTTGAACTCAAATACCTGTACTTTCTACTTCTTACATGTTGAACTCAAATACCTGTACTTTCTACTCCTTACATGTTGAACTCAAATACCTGTACTTTCTACTTCTTACATGTTGAACACAAATACCTGTACTTTCTACTTCTTACATGTTGAACTGAAATACCTGTACTTTCTACTTCTTACATGTTGAACTCAAATACCTGTACTTTCTACTTCTTATATGTTGAACACAAATACCTGTACTTTCTACTTCTTACATGTTGAACTCAAATACCTGTACTTTCTACTTATTACATGTTGAACTAAAATACCTGTACTTTCTACTTCTTACATGTTGAACCCAAATACTTGTACTTTCTACTTCTCACATGTTGAACTCAAATACCTGTACTTTCTACTTCTTACATGTTGAACCCAAATACCTGTACTTTCTACTTCTCACATGTTGAACTCAAATACCTGTACTTTCTACTTCTTACATGTTGAACTCAAATACCTGTACTTTCTACTTCTACATGTTGAACTAAAATACCTGTACTTTCTACTTCTTACATGTTGAACTCAAATACTTGTACTTTCTACTTCTCACATGTTGAACTCAAATACCTGTACTTTCTACTTCTTACATGTTGAACCCAAATACCTGTACTTTCTACTTCTTACATGTTGAACTCAAATACCTGTACTTTCTACTTCTTACATGTTGAACTCAAATACCTGTACTTTCTACTTCCTACATGTTGAACTCAAATACCTGTACTTTCTACTTCTTACATGTTGAACTCAAATACCTGTACTTTCTACTTATTACATGTTGAACTAAAATACCTGTACTTTCTACTTCTTACATGTTGAACCCAAATACTTGTACTTTCTACTTCTCACATGTTGAACTCAAATACCTGTACTTTCTACTTCTTACATGTTGAACCCAAATACCTGTACTTTCTACTTCTTACATGTTGAACTCAAATACCTGTACTTTCTACTTCTTACATGTTGAACTCAAATACCTGTACTTTCTACTTCTTACATGTTGAACCCAAATACCTGTACTTTCTACTTCTTACATGTTGAACTCAAATACCTGTACTTTCTACTTCTTACATGTTGAACACAAATACCTGTACTTTCTACTTCTTACATGTTGAACTCAAATACCTGTACTTTCTACTTCTCTCATGTTGAACTCAAATACCTGTACTTTCTACTTCTTACATGTTGAACTCAAATACCTGTACTTTCTACTTCTCTCATGTTGAACTCAAATACCTGTACTTTCTACTTCTCTCATGTTGAACTCAAATACCTGTACTTTCTACTTCTTACATGTTGAACACAAATACCTGTACTTTCTACTTCTTACATGTTGAACTCAAATACCTGTACTTTCTACTTCTCTCATGTTGAACTCAAATACCTGTACTTTCTACTTCTCTCATGTTGAACTCAAATACCTGTACTTTCTACTTCTTACATGTTGAACTCAAATACCTGTACTTTCTACTTCTCACATGTTGAACACAAATACCTGTACTTTCTACTTCTTACATGTTGAACACAAATACCTGTACTTTCTACTTCTTACATGTTGAACTCAATTACCTGTACTTTCTACTTCTTACATGTTGAACTCAAATACCTGTACTTTCTACTCCTTACATGTTGAACTCAAATACCTGTACTTTCTACTTCTTACATGTTGAACACAAATACCTGTACTTTCTACTTCTTACATGTTGAACTGAAATACCTGTACTTTCTACTTCTTACATGTTGAACTCAAATACCTGTACTTTCTACTTCTTATATGTTGAACACAAATACCTGTACTTTCTACTTCTTACATGTTGAACTCAAATACCTGTACTTTCTACTTATTACATGTTGAACTAAAATACCTGTACTTTCTACTTCTTACATGTTGAACCCAAATACTTGTACTTTCTACTTCTCACATGTTGAACTCAAATACCTGTACTTTCTACTTCTTACATGTTGAACCCAAATACCTGTACTTTCTACTTCTCACATGTTGAACTCAAATACCTGTACTTTCTACTTCTTACATGTTGAACTCAAATACCTGTACTTTCTACTTCCTACATGTTGAACTCAAATACCTGTACTTTCTACTTCTCTCATGTTGAACTCAAATACCTGTACTTTCTACTTCTCACATGTTGAACTCAAATACCTGTACTTTCTACTTCT
>CM070441.1:3201724-3261724 GCA_036324595.1 Champsocephalus gunnari
GACGGAAAACGTTAAAGACGACGGGATCAACGAGATGGATAACGTTCGCCACGACGGGGTCAACGAGACGGAGAACGTTCGCCACGACGGGGTCCACGAGATGGAGAACGTTCGCCACGACGGGGTCCACGAGACGGAGAACGTTCGCCACGACGGGAACAACGAGACGGATAACTTTCGCTACGACGGGGTCAACGAGACGGCGATCATCGAGCTTTTATCTTAAATAAAATAAAACTTTCATTAATAAATCTTTTTTCTTCTCCAAATATCAAAAAACTTTATTTTTAGCGTATCTTATACTATTAGTGTATTTCTGCTTTAAAATGTCCTTAATATTCAAATGTGATAGAACTGCTGGTAAAACATCAGTTTTTTAAATAATTTGTAATAAAAAATTGTATTTAAATGATTTATTCAAGTTTGCAATGTTTTGAACAGGCATCCACACAGTCACCTACTTTGTAATGTTCGATACCTCCCTGTAAGCGTCACGATATCGACCTCTCCCCCACAACCTCACATACAAGTACTGAATGTGCATCAAAGTGATCGTAGGAAGGCAGATATAGCAAAAGATGAACGTAAACGACAAACGAGGCGATTGACATGTTTATTTCCTGGTAAATCAACAATGGGTCCTCAATGTACACGCCCCGGATTTCTATGGCGAAAATATTAGAATGTCGCCAGTTGTCATGACTCTGAAGTTATACTGCAACACCGGTTCCGCTGCGGCTGAAACACAGAAGAACCAGAGCTAAATCAGGCTGTAGCCCGCAACTGGCTCTGGACTCAGAACCGGAGAACAACCAATTAAGCACCAGAAAAGCACAAGAATGGTTCTTGAACCGGTTTGGTTTATTGGCAGCTTGCAAACCACTTAAGAGTACTGGAGTGTGGTGCTGTCTTATATATTCCATGGAATGCTCTTAACATCCCGATAGCAATGAATATATTAAATGATTTGACAACAAATGCATACAAAAATGTCATCTGTAGAAGCCGTGGCGCTGTAAAAAGCACGACCAATCATCTGAGCCGGCCCGGCTAAAGTAACCGGATGGCCTACCTGCCTGTCAGCCTTCCATCGGGGCACAAACTTATCTCGTGTCCTCATTGGTCATGTGCGCGTTCGTGTGTGTTGGACTCTGTAAGGAACTCTGAAGGAAGAGGCAGATTTTTTTCGGTTGTGTACTTTCAAATTCTAGCGCACTTGAGCCGGTTTCTCCATTCTTACCTCCCTACCTTTAATAAATGCAGGCACATTTTTAGCGCCTATTCATACTAAATCAGTTGTCCCTCCCCCTGGTGCCAGGACCAACAGATCCATCTTTAGGCTCAGCTGCCCTGTCCCCCCATAAGGCTGAACCTGAACCAGCTTTTCTCCCAACTGAAGGAGGTGAGCAGCATTGTGTTGAATGACATGCCACTTAACATATCTGAAGGGAGACTGGAATACAAAATATATATATATAACAAAAAGCTAACATCTAATTTAAATTATACATTTCAAACACAGTATTTACCCACACAGCCAATGATCTATATAAAACAAAAAACTATTTTTAGTCTATTTAGGATGATGGACAGTTTGAAGCATTGAGTGATCAGTCTTAGGTAAACAAAATGTTAATCACCGACATTTTGGTTATGATATTAATACTAATGTTATATTAAAGCAGGGGTGGGGAACCTCCGGCCCCCGGTCCATATACGATCCGCTAGACCGTTTGGTACGGCCCTCGAGGTAATTTATAAACAAAGTGGCCTGTGCCTGGTGGTGGGGCCCAATGTGATATATTTTCATGGGGCCCAAAATCCCTGGCGACGCCCCTGCACGTACTACGAAGCTGGTTCAACCTAACCTGGATATGTTTGAGTTAGCCGGTTGGCCTAATCCAAAACATACGCGCTCTCGCTAAGCGGTCCTACGACGTGGGTTATCAAGTGGATCGCTCAAGCCAGCCGTGTCCTATCTAGTTTGGTGCGCGTTCACATGAGAGGGGTGGTATCTGGAGCATTCGACCAATCACAAACATGGAGAAGCGCACTGACAGCGCAGCGTCATACTTCCTGAATGAAAAGTGAACTTTAATATTAGACATATGAAGAAGTTAAACTTTAAACATCCATGACTTAAACACTTGATCAGGATCAAAGCCTCAGAGCTGCACCTGCAAGGTGAATACAGCTGGAACAGAACAAGTGTTTGAATGCGTCCATCAACAGGTTTATGATATCACTGCCCCATCTAAAACACGATCTGACTTTCATTACATTTGTCTCCATTGTTTCGTCAACTTAATGTGTTGCTTAAAATAATACTTCAGCATCCAGTCTGTGACGCTGTGAGTGTTGCACGGCCAGATACGGCTCAGCTGACTCAGATCAGGAGATATGTGATACATTATGAAGTGATATGAATGATAATGGGACACCTCGACGTCTGCACTCAGTGCCGCGGACTGTAGGCAACGTAATGTTACTTTGATCCGGTTACTTATGTTGTGGCAGATATTTAAGTAAGCTTTCTTAGCATAATAGTATAATAGTTATAATAGTCAGACTGCTCTGAAGATGGGAGGTGATGTTCTATTCATTTTCACGTTTACACAGTCGGTGATTTTGGCCGGCCGTCTTTCCTGCAACCGCAGTTTAAACTGTATTTCCTCCGCACACTGAGCTCTGATTGGTCAGCAGCCGTGGTGCTTTCGCTGAGTTGATCTCTTATCCTGGAACCTATCCGGCTTCGGAGCACAGACTAGGTTCCAGGATAAGTCACCATGGAGATCTAGCCCGCTAAAAAGTGAACCAGCTTCGTAGTACCGGAAATCCCAGAAGTTATCTTGCTAAACGAAAATCCTGCTTCGTAGTATACCCCCTAGGTTAGCCGCACAGCATAAGTTACCATGGAGATCTAGCCTGCTAAAAAGGGAACCAGCTTCGTAGGACCGGAAAGCCGGAGTTTTCCCTGAATTTAGCCGGCTAAGCGAAAATCCTGCTTCGTAGTATACCCCCCTGGAAGTTAAAACCTGTGTTTTCAACGTTGTACAACACACACACACACACACACACACACACACACACACACACACACATCTGATATTATTAATCGCACATCATCATTTTCACTTCACCTCAGACAGTGTGGCTTACATCGACAGAGGTCCTGATTGGATTAGATATAATCTGACAGGACAGGTCACACGCTTGTTGTAGGTCGTCTCTCTCACTCACTCACACACACACACACACACACACACACTCACTCACTCACTCACTCACTCACTCACTCACTCACTCACTCATTCATCCTGATAGTGCAGTAACACTCACTTGCTTCTTGCTGCACAACTTGTCTACCTTTTGGATGTAAACAAAAGAGGATGATCGCCTCCAATTTTCCTCAGACTGAAGCAAGACTTGTTCGTCTCATCGATGCACGGTAAGGCAAGGCAAGTTTATTTATATAGCCCCTTTCAACACAAGGCAATTCAAGGTGCTTAAGGTGGTAAGAGTCCTCAAAAAGATAATCGACAGATGCATAATTAGAATTAAAAAGGTAGGAATAAGACTATACTTTCATTGAGTTTTAGAAGTACTTCCAAGTAGACTTTCTTGGCTTCTTCTTCCACCTCTGACTCCAAACTCACTTCCACTTTTCTCCACATCCTTCATATTTCCAGGGGAGCAGCATCTTCACATCATCTTCCTACGAGTTCCTGTGAGCTCTGGAGGTGTTAAACATTAAGATGCAAGCACAGCGTCGTGCGTCCATCTTCTCCTCACCTCCTGCCATTGACTTCCACCATTTAGCTTCGTTTTCCTCTCCTCTGCTCCCTCCTCTCCTCCTGAGGTTCCTCCTGCTCCTCCTTTGTGTCCTTCCTTGCCCAGTGCATGCATCCTTTTTCCGGGTAGGGATTTTGGGGCCATGGGGGTGCGACCCTCTCTTTGCAAAGGCTCTTCCTAATGTGGCAGCACAACTCGCCGTAAACCGCATCAACAAGGACCGCTCGCTGTCCTACGCTGCCACCTTCGACTTCACCGTGCTGCAGGTACGACGCTTAAATCAGCATCTGACAGAAAGTCTGCCAAATGCACTTTTTGATGTCTTTTATATATAATTATGTCCCCGGTGTGTCAGGAGTGTTAGAAAACGAAACCCTCTCTCTTTTCCTCCGTACCCACATCTCTAAAAACGGGGCTGCAACGGAGCTGATCCAGATTTGCGTCCGATATGACGTAATATCTGAAATGTGGACCCACTGCTCTATCGGAAACGTTGCTATCAGAAACAATGCCTGACGTGTTTTGGACGTAATATGGTCTTTGTTTACATTAGCATTGCTAACACTCAGAGCTAACCTGTACTGGAGAGCACATGTGTAAAAAAGCAGGACATTTAAAAAAAAATCCATACTGTTTCAGAAATAATCCTTGATGTGGTTTGGAACAGGATGGCGTTTAATCACGGCAGCATTTTGCTGAATCTGCCGTGTAATTCTGAGCAGGCATTAGCTCCGCCTCCTCTTTTCTCAAGCTAAGGATGCAAAATCTGTGTTTCTCTAACAGGGCTGAAATAGAGGGATATGAGGGATGTCTAAAATGCATGATCTGTTTGGTATTTTGATCGAAACACATCATAGACATGTTTTTTATATATTTGTATATATCTGAGACCCATAATATACGCCTAAATATAGCATGATAGGTGACCTTTAAACTGCCTAATTCAGGGGTGTCAAACTCAATTTCATCGCGGGCCACATTAGCATTATGGTTGCACTCAAAGGGCCGGTTGTAACTTTAAGACTATTTATAATATACATTAAATAATATATTATATTACATTATTGGCTCTGCATTGGATTATTATCAGTTCTGAAAATAACTTACGTCGAGGGCAAATAATTGAAAGCAAATATTCAACAATTACACCAATTGTATTGCATATTATATTATTTTCAAGCTCTCGCGGGCCACATCAAATGAGGTTCTTGAGTTTGACACCCCTGGCCTGATTGGTGTGTTGATTGTAACTTTCTAGGAGCCATGTGAGACATCAAAGGCGTTGGAAAAGTTCCTGGGTTTCCACACTAAGGCGTCAGCGTATATAGGACCATCAAATCCAGGATACTGTGACGCTGCTTCGATGCTGACCAAAGGCTGGAACAAAGTAGGTGTTTTAGAGGAACTTAAGGTTTACATGTGAGTGTTTTCCAGACATGGCAAAAGTACACACATCCTTTACTCAAGTAGAAGCACAGATACTCGTGTTTCAAAAGACTCTGGTCAAAGTAGAAGTACTGACTAAACTTCTTTACTCAAGTGAAAGTAAAGAGGCTTTGAAGTGTGCTTCAGTAGAAAGTACCCATAGCTAGCAGCTACTTTAAAGAGTACCTGACCTCCCTTTATATCAACAGAACAATAATTTCATTGTTAGCTAATGAATGTTTCCATGGTGACCAAAGGCAACATGACAACGTTTCCATTGGTCCCTCTTCTTTAGAGAAGACCAGGAAGTGATGGATACACGGATCGTGTTCAAATCAATAGGCACGCAGTGACTCTAAAGAATAATGATCACGCACCAACACACATTCAGACTAAAGGAACCAGCTGTTTGGGAAATGAGAGAAGTAGAAAGTAAAAAGTCGTCAAAAAATAAGTAGTCGAGTAAAGTACTGATACCAGAAACATGTACTTACAGTAAGTACAGTAACGAATTATTTGTACTCCAATACTTCCCCCTCCTCTCGTCTCCTCCTGCAGGCCTTGTTCTCTTGGGGTTGTGTTGGATACGAACTGGACGATGTTCGGAGCCACCCAACGTTTTCCCGCTCGATGCCGAGGCCCAGCTGGGTTCTGCTCAGCGTCTTCAACTACTTCAAGTGGGCCAACGTCGCCATCATCGCTTCCTCAGAGGACATCTGGGTGGAGACGGCCATCAAGGTGTGAATATCTCATTTTCAGTACAGTAGATAAATTCAATCTAATGAAAGGGTTAGGTGGAAGAGGAAGCAACACTAAAGCTTTATTTATATAGTATTTTTCATACAACACATGCAGCTCAATTTACAAAATGACACAAGTTAAAATCAAACAAGAAATTCCCCTCAGATTATTTGTTAAGAACTTTGAAAGGTACATGCAGCTACATATAACATTTGATCAGGTTCATAGACACAAGGCGGTAAAAGGTAATACAAATACAATAAATAACGGTTTCTCACTGACAGATAAGACACAAGACAACGGAGTCGATGCAACAATATAAAAGCCCATAAAACAAAGTGAACATATAGGTACAACAGAAATACAAATGAAAAGTGATGGGACATAAGATATCTAATTGTAAAGCCACGACCAACGTTTTTACTCGAACATGTAGGCTGAAAAGCAGCTATCTTTTTGCTTTTCTCTTGTTTGATTTGATGGTTTTCAGCTAGTCAGCGTGTGTTTTCTCGACTGTACAGGTATCTGATACCTTGGGGACAGTGGCGGTTCTAGACCAATTTGACTGGGGGGGCCACTGGGGGGGCAGTTATTTTCTGAGGGGGGCTCAATAAATGCAGGACGAAAAAGAGAACGAGACAGTATGAAGTAATTGCGCATAAGAAAACAATGCAATACAGTTACTGGTATTTGTTTCAGTACACTTATTTATTTCAGATAGATCTTATAGTTATTACTGTTAGCTTCAGCTTAAGTTATAGTGCAATGTTTGCACTAACACATTTAACATTTACAACACATTTCATTGTTAGGGGGGCCACAGGGGGGTCAGAGGTCAGTGTTAGGGGGGCACTGGCCCCTCCCTAGAACCGCCCCTGCTTGGGGAGCCATGGTCTTCTAGCCTAATGAAAGTGTTAGATGGCAGAGGAACCAACAATGTGAAGGGACATTGAAGACGGTTTTAAAATTGTGCCAGTTTGTAATGTGTCATGATAGCTTATTTTACTTATTGACTGGTTATGTATTATATGTGCCATTTAACTTGTGTTTTACAGCTGTATTCCTCTGCCTGTATTGTTTTGTGTTCATTTGTTCTAACTTTGTTCATGCTGCCCTTCTTGGCTGTTTGATTTCATGGTTTTCATCTAGTCAGTGTGTTTTCGCTGTACCGTACAGGTGTCTGATTCCTTGGGGAGTCACGGTTTTCCGGTCAGGTCGGTCAGTATTTTGGAAAACACGCCTCACAGCATCCGACGAACTCTCAGCAAGATTCGAAAGATGAGAGAAATTCGTGGTGAGTTCAAGTGTTTTACTGGCGACGAGACTCTCAAAAAGGAACCCAAGTTGTTCCTTTTTTAATGTGTTTACTTACATGTTGATTTAAATAAATAAACCCTGATTAAACATGTCAGTTCTTCAGTGTTAAAGGTCACCTATTATGCAAAATCCACTTTGTCATGTATTTTCTACATCAACATGTGTCCTGATCCATTTCTATAAAAACCTGTCTGAGCTGATCAGATTTTGGCCACTTTATGATGTCATAACGATTTGTTGGCTTGTGTAACCATTAGCCAATCAGCAACCAAGGTATAATAGGGGACCTTTAAAGACCTCCTGTTGTGCTCTAGTTGTGGTCCTCTGCATGCACTCTGCTCTGATGGGCGGTGGCGTCCAGAAGCAGCTCCTGGAGACGGCCTTTGACCTCCAGCTGACCGACGGCTCGCTGGTGTTCGTCCCCTACGACACTCTGCTCTACAGCCTGCCGTACAGAAACATCACCTACCCCGCTCTGAGGAGGAACAGCAAACTGCTGAGGGCCTACGACGCTGTGCTGACCGTCACCATCGACTCTCAGCAGGGGTCTTTCTACGAGGCGTACAGGGAGGCAATGGAGAGAGGAGAGGTGGCGAAGACGCTGAAACCTGAACAGGTGAAATATTTTCCTGGGCCCATAACTTTGACCCAGTCTTACGTCCCGGTCGAGGGGAACCTAGGCGTAGCATACAATGGCCCACTCTGCCCACTCCCAAGAAAAAGTCGGTAGCTCTAAATCTTGCCTAACAAAATAGGTAAAATAAAATACAGGCTTCTTACCTATCCTAATGAAAAAACGGGATTTCAACAAAAGAAAAGGGTTTCGCACTCCTCGACAAATTAAAGCGTGTCTCGAAGACAGGTTAGATGGGCTTAGCTTCACAACAATAACAAAAGGTACAACAGGGACCGGTAATCGGTAACTTTTACCACACAGAACAACAGATCTTCTACGCAATGGACACGGAGTTGGGAGAAGGAGAGGTCGATGAGCGAGAGGGCAGAGGGACTGCCTTGCTGCAGCTTAAATGCTCCTGTCTCTTCAGTGTCAGGTGCAGCCAATCAGCTAAACGGGCACCGCCTGCTCACTCGTGTGTGTGTGTCTGCCTGTCTGTCTGTCTGCGTGTGTGCGTGTGTGCGTGCGTGTGTGCGTGTGTGCGTGCGTGCGTGCGTGTGTGCGTGTGTGCGTGTGCGTGTGTGTGTGTGTCCTGCAGGTGTCTCCTCTGTTCGGCACCATCTACAGCTCCGTCCTCTTCGTGGCTCACGCAGTGCATCGTGTTCGGGAATCTGGAGTCTGGATGTCAGGAAGAAACCTGGCAACACACACCCGAAACCTGGACTTCCAGGTACGAAAAGGAGCGGGAATAACACGCGCGATACTGAACATATACAGGAAGTTACAGGAAAAATAGCTAACATTCTCATTGTGTATGTTGGAATTGTCCATTAGGAGTCAGGGTTTATATGTTGTTAATATTAACAAGGATATATGGGAGTTATGTAAGAATGAACAAAGCGACTTACATACTCAATACTGTGGACAATGAAGTGTCTTGCCCAGGGACACAACAACATGCTGAATGCAGTGGGGTTTGAACCTGTGCCCCCCTGATACCAACACCAACGCACTAGTTCACTGCGCCACACGCAAAACAAAATATGTACACTTATACTGTTTATTTTCGAATAGCGCATGGTGGAAAGGAGCAGGGAAAGAAAATCTTATTTTACCTGCCCCTTCTTACAAAACAATAACAACATACAAAAATGAAATAACCATAAAAAAGTTAAATAAAATCTTTCTTATTTTCTTTATACATTTTCTTATTTTGTATTTTCTTTTCTTATTGTTTTGATTTAACTCACATGTGTTGCATCCAAACAGAACACTCCAAGCTTGATTACATGATTAAATTACCAAACATCATCATTTCAAAATGAAAGCTCTTATCTTACTTCTCTTTGCAGGGCTTCAGTCATCCGATAAAAACCGACGCGTCCGGAGCAGTTCTGCTGGAATACGTCATCCTGGATACTGACGGACTCTCCTGGGAACTAAAGCCTACGTACAGGTGCTGTATATTAGCCCTGAGGGCAGAGAGAGAAAAGCAAATAGATGTATTAAATATTCATAAGTGAGGTAAAAGAAAGTCAAAACAGGCTTTTATTTGGATACACTTCAAATATACTCAAGTGTTGTTGAGAAATATCATAATGTTGAGTTTAACGACCACACCATGACGTTTTTAATGCCGTAGTTTGAGTTTGTGTTGTATTTTAAGGTTTGTATATATTTTTAACTCAAAGAATGCAGTGTTTTATTGTTGCCATAGTAACTTGTTTGCATCGATCACTGTCAGCATCGACATGGAGGCCGGTATGGTGGGTTTCTTGGGTCGAGAAATCCACTTCCCTCGAGGATACGGACCCAGAAAAGATGCCTCGTGCTGGTTTACTCCTGGAGTCATCTGCTCTGGAGGTCAGACACACACACACACACACACACACACACACACACACACACTCAGAAACACACATCGCACTGTGCATACAGACGTTCATGCCGTTTAGACTTTGAATGGCTCTAAAACACATAAATATATTCCTGCATGTGTATTTCCCCAAAGAATGTGTATATCTGTGTATAAATATATTCCTTTCGGTGCAGAGTGCAGAGTTTTCATTAGGAAGTCTCAAAAAGAGTTTAAAAATGCACAGATGTTTTACTGAAGCGTCGCACGAGCAATTTAAAGTCATGAGGAAATGTTAACAACTCATTTGTATTCTTTCATTTCCTTTTAAAACCCTTAAAAATGTTATCAATCAGAAATGAAGGAAATGTTTTTCTTGTTCAAGGCGTGGATCTGTTCCCGACCATCGACATGTTTTTGGGAATGATGGCCGCCTCTGTGTTTGGAGTGGCTTTAATTTACTGCATCAGGTACACACACTGGACTGGATCTGAATCATCACCGACGTTCAAATGCACTCTATCCATCTGAAAAGTTTGAATAAGAACACTTTCAAATGTGTTGATGCTTGCAGTCCGGACATATAACCTTAGTATAGATTAAAAATACAATGTTCACTTATAGAAAATAACTTTAGTTAAAGTCAAATTACACATTTTAAAGACAAGGTTTAAAAAAAAATTGACTAATCGTCGACCGACTGATTGATTGGCTGATTGGTTGATTCATTGATTGATTTGCATGTCATGTGTTAATGGGTTAACAAGACACCAACAAGACATTTTTAAGGTAGAAATTGTAAGAACTCTCAGGTTATCTGCTGCTTATGAGCTCCTTTCTGCATGACGGTACTTCCACACGGTTCCGTCGCGTTGAAGCTTGCCGGTGGGCGTGTCTGGAGCGCGACCAACAACCAATCACATTCATCTCCCGCCCCGGACACACAAGCACGCGGTTTGATTGGCTAGCGCTTGTACTGGCATATGATTTGATTGGTTGGCGCTAACGTCGACGCTTGAAAAGTTGAACTTTTCTCAACTTTCGAAGCGAGCAACGCGACGGAACCACAATGCAGTTCGGCAAAGCCTGACGTCACCCCCATTCAAAGTGAATGGGAAGCGTCTCCGTTGCCGCGTGGACGTACCGTTAATGTTAACTAAATAGACTAAGAAACCATCCAAACCAATGCCAAATAAAAACGAAGTAACCTTTGAATCTTAATTTTAACCTAAAATATTTTGTATATATTATTAGTTAGTTAGTTTGTGACTCCATTAAACTCGAGCACCTGATCCTGATATCTCTTGTTGCCTAGGAGACGCCTCAACCAGATCCGATTGGTTAAAGGTCCGAACAGGATTCTGCTGACTCAGGCTGACGTCACATTCATCAACCCGTCACTGAGCACCAAGGTCAGACAATATAAATATATTCTGTGCGAATGAAAAGAGTTCGTTAAAAATAAAACTCCAAGAGGAAATTGTGATGTAGTTATTTAAATTAAATAAATCGATGTTTCTCTGTTTGTTGATATGTTTCTTCAAAATTAGATATTGTTCCTGAGGTAGTATTTGAATATAAAAAGCACACTTAGTACTCTACTTAAATACAATTGAGGCTACTTTTTTAGGGTTTTGTTACTTTTATATTCACGTCACATTACATTTACTTAATCAAAATGACAGAAAATGTTAATAGATATTGTACTTTTACACAGTTGTTGATACTTTTACAGACTTAAATTAATTACCAACAAAGAAATATATTTCATTATTAAAGTTTTAGCAACATTTTATATCAGGAGTCAGGACGATGTACATTTAGTACTAAGTACGATTATAGGTCCCTTTTTTAAGAGTAATGTTACTTTTATATTCACTTTATATTCACTATCAAAATGATAGATAATGACTGTTTAATAAATATTGTACTTTTACACAGTTTTTGATACTTTTACAGACTTAAATAAATACAATAAATTGTCAACAAAGAAATATATTTTATTATTAAAGTTTTAGCTGTATTTTATATAAAGAAGTTAAACTGAGCCCCAATTTTAGTGAGCACCAAGGTCAGACACTCTACTACTGTACGACTGAAATACTCTTTAATTTGAGTTTGTAAAAAACAAAACTGCAAGAGGAGATTATGATGTTATTATTTAAATGTAAATCTATACATAAGTCTCTATCTGTGAAGGCGACCAGAGGCACTTGTTGAATATAAAAAGGACATTTAGTACCGTACATTTATTGAGTATTTCTACAGTATTTTATGTTTTGCTTAATGCTTTATTCACTTTGCAGTTTCACTTTATTATGACCAATAAAGAAATATATAATGTAATAGTTTAGGTTTAGTCAGTGCTTGAATTGGAATACAAAAGGTGCCAGTACTCTAAATCAGCAACTGATCCAAGTCAATGTATTTATACAGCCCAAAAACAAGTATTTGGCTCAAAGTCATATATATCCTATAATGCTGGTGGGTTTGTCTCTGTACTGTATATCTTAGAAAGGCTCAGTGTACTTAAACAAAGTGACTCAGGGTGCATCTGAGATTAGAGGGGGTGCAGGGGTAAAGTGCTATTTTCATAAGTGGGGAGTGGACCTGACACCGTCTAGGGGGGTCCGGGGGCATGCTCCCCCAGGAAGATGTTTTTTAAAATATTGAAGTTAGATGCATCAATCTGGTGCACTTTGAGAGCAACATGAAGAGATATATGGATACCTCTCAACATCCATATGAAACAACTGTAAACAGATTTACTTTTTCCTTCATGGATATAAAAGAAAGTAAAGCCTGACTCCTACTGGCGGCTGGTTACATGACTCCTCGTCCCTGAGTACACTCACCATCTCTCAGCAGGAAAGGAGAGAGGGAATCCTTGTCCGGCGACAACCGCTGTCTTTTCGCACTATTATTAAGCCAATGCTGACGTTATGTGATGTCTTTTCTGCTCTAGTCTATCGCTGCGGCGCGTCATAGATGCGTCATGAGATGCGTCATGAGATGCGTCATGAGATGCGTCATAGATGCGTCATGAGATGCGTCATGAGATGCGTCATAGATGTGTCATAGATGCGTCATGAGATGCCGCCGGCAGCATCTCATGACGCATCTATGACGCGCATATTTGTTGTCATGACAACATGTGCCGGCAGCTGAGTACCGGCACCTTGCACTGGGTTTAGTTGCATTGTATACAAATGTGTTAAATTGAGCTCCTACCTTTAGTGATAAACATGTTATTGCATCAATTTATAATAAAATGGTCCATTGATAATGAGTACTAAACCTTGATGCTTATGGACATTTAGTATATTAAGTATAATTTTGAATACAGGAGTAATTTATGTTGCATTTAAAGCTAGTTCCCACCCTGACCTCTGACCTTACAGAAGCTGAGTCAGGACGACAGCAAGGCGAGTCTCATGAGGAGCAACTCACCCGTCTCCTCCCAAACACCGGCCACCTACGAGAACTCCAACATCGTCATTTTCCAGGTGAGACACTCACTTTAAAGGGTCCCTATCATGCTGTTCTTCATCGATATATTACAGCTCTCAGATATATACAAAACATGTCTCTGAAGTGTTTGGCTCCAAATACCAAACAGATCATTGCAGCATTACCCATAATCCCCTCTGTTTCAGCCCTGTTTCCAAAGTGCTGATTCTCTGTCTGTTACTGTAGATGAAAATAAGGAGCCCCTCCCCACGCCCCTCTGAGAGACATTTGGTTACAAAGAACTCAATGGTGCTCTAGGAGGAGGTTCAGACCCCATTTACACGCAAACGCAAACGAACCGAATGCGATATCAAAAAAGTCTTCCGTTCACACGAGACCGATCGGGAGCGCTGGAGACGCTGTAGTACATATGCCGGGCCTGTAAGTGGCGCCACAAAATACACCAAAAGCAGCGAAGAAAACCCCCGAGCATGGTTGCCATGGTTGCCATGGTTGCCCTTCGGTTTATGCCCCGCGGTGGATTTAGCAACATGTTGTTCATGTAATTCTCCATGTCTACTTGTTGCTGATGGTTGTGGTAGAGGAGCTGTAGATGTTGCACTAACATCTGTAGCATGGCCAGTATCTAGTTACTGACCATGGATACAACCGTTTGCGTTCTCGTGTAAACAGCACATCGGGTGATAAGGTGGGAGGGGTTACCTTGGTTGCTGATTGGCTAATGGTTGACAAAAAGAGAGAGAATCTTTTTTCCTGAAACGTTCAGAATGTCTTTCCACAGAGGGGACACATGTTGATGTAGAAGAGACATGAAGAAGAGGGGAAACATGTTGATGTAGAAGAGACATGAAGAAGAGGGGACACATGTTGATGTAGAAGAGACATGAAGAAGAGGGGAAACATGTTGATGTAGAAGAGACATGAAGAAGAGGGGACACATGTTGATGTAGAAGAGACATGAAGAAGAGGGGAAACATGTTGATGTAGAAGAGACATGGAGAAGAGGGGACACATGTTGATGTAGAAGAGACATGGAGAAGAGGATTTTGCACAATAGGTGACCTTTAAGGGGCAGCATCATGTCCGTTGGTTGAAAGTTAAAACACGTTCTTCTCTCTCTCCTGCAGGGCGACTGGGCCTGGCTGAAGAGACTTCCCGATGGTTCCTTCAGCCGCATCAACCCCAAAACCAGTTATGTGTTTGAACTGGTACGCGGCTTTATTTTGTTAAACAAAGAACAGCCCAGCTAACAGAAACCAGTGTCTTAAAGCGCCGTATTGTGTTCAACAGATGAGGGACATGCGTCATGAAAACGTGAATACCTTCCTGGGATTCTTCCACGATTGCGGCGTCTTCGCCATCGTCACGGAGTTTTGCTCCAGGGGAAGTTTGGAGGACCTGCTGTTCAACGAAGACGTGAAACTGGACTGGATGTTCAAGTCCTCGCTGCTGCTGGATCTCATTAAAGTCAGTTTGGGGGGACGGAAAAAACTGAACCGTTGACTTTAATTAACTGTATTAATTGAAAGCAATAATTTCAGGTTTAAATAGGTTGAACTTAATATTATTGCTTTCCACTAACATAATACAGGTATGTGAAATGTGTTGACTTGCATTTAATTAAAGTCAACGTTGCAGTTTTTTCAGTCGGCGGATTTGACATATTTAGGATGGCAAGGATGTCATACAAGGACGCATGCTGGTTGGTGTTTATCGTTTAGACTTGTATTGGCTCTAATACATATATTCCTCCATTTGTCTTCCCAAAAAAATACATTATATTTATAAATATATTTATTTAGCTGCACAGTCCAGAGCTGTTCATTAGAAAGTCTCAAAAAGAGTTTAAGGACGCACTGATGTTTTACTGAAGCAAAGGATGAGGAATTTAAAGTCATGGGATATTTTGACAACTAATTTGTATTCTTTCATTTCCTGTAAAAACACGTTCAAAATGTAATGTTTTCAATCAGAAATCGACATACGTCTGAAACTCAAGTTTGGCCTTTTAAAAGTGGAAACAGTGTTGAAGGAAGTATTTCGATGTGTTGACTGTATAGATATTATTTTACAAGTACTGTATGGAGATGTAGTATAGGCAGGAAATGCAACTAAACTGTTGAAAGTACAAAAGTCCCCTTTGACTGTTTTACTATATGTTATATCATTTGCAAAAATGTCCCAAATTGCGATCAATAAAGTCGAAGAAGTAGAAAGTAGCATGAAAAGAAAACATGGCTGCTGTTTTTGTATATTTTCTGTCTCAGGGTATGAAGTACCTCCATCACCGCGGGGTGTCTCACTCTCGTCTGAAGTCTCGTAACTGTGTGGTGGACGGACGATTCGTCCTAAAAGTCACGGACTACGGTTACAGAGAAGTTCTGGAGGCTCAGAGGTTCCCCTACACAGAACAACCGGCAGAGGGTGAGAGAACATCTGAGTATCAGCAATAGATTCAAGATTCAAAGCTTTATTGTCATGTGCACATTAGCTACAGTGGAGATCTGGCAATGAACAACTTCACTCCTCGAACAGTGCAACATGAATATATATATATATATATATATATATATATATATATATATATAGGACAAATTAAGCAGATAAATAGTGCAAGAGAATGTTTTGAGATGTGCAAGTAAATACAAATACAATTGAAATAGTGTCAGAAGAGAGTACATTTACTCAGAAGTGGGAAGTAGTGGAGTACAAATACTTTGTTAGTGTACTTAAGCACATTCTTCTGGTATCAGTACTTTACTACACTACTTGTTTTTATGACGACTTTTTACTTTGACTTCTTACATTTCTAACACAAATACCTGTACTTTCTACTTCTTACATGTTGAACCCAAATACCTGTACTTTCTACTTCTTACATGTTGAACCCAAATACCTGTACTTTCTACTTCTTACATTTTGAACCCAAATACCTGTACTTTCTACTTCCTACATGTTGAACTCAAATACCTGTACTTTCTACTTCTTACATGTTGAACACAAATACCTGTACTTTCTACTTCTTACATGTTGAACCCAAATACCTGTACTTTCTACTTCTTACATTTTGAACCCAAATACCTGTACTTTCTACTTCTCACATGTTGAACACAAATACCTGTACTTTCTACTTCTTACATGTTGAACCCAAATACCTGTACTTTCTACTTCTTACATGTTGAACCCAAATACCTGTACTTTCTACTTCTTACATTTTGAACCCAAATACCTGTACTTTCTACTTCTTACATTTTGAACACAAATACCTGTACTTTCTACTTCTTACATTTTGAACCCAAATACCTGTACTTTCTACTTCTCACATGTTGAACCCAAATACCTGTACTTTCTACTTCTTACATGTTGAACCCAAATACCTGTACTTTCTACTTCTTACATGTTGAACACAAATACCTGTACTTTCTACTTCTCACATGTTGAACACAAATACCTGTACTTTCTACTTCTTACATTTTGAACCCAAATACCTGTACTTTCTACTTCTCACATGTTGAACCCAAATACCTGTACTTTCTACTTCTCACATGTTGAACACAAATACCTGTACTTTCTACTTCTTACATGTTGAACTCAAATACCTGTACTTTCTACTTCTTACATGTGGAACTCAAATACCTGTACTTTCTACTTCTCACATGTTGAACCCAAATACCTGTACTTTCTACTTCTTACATGTTGAACTCAAATACCTGTACTTTCTACTTCTTACATTTTGAACCCAAATACCTGTACTTTCTACTTCTTACATGTTGAACACTAATACCTGTACTTTCTACTTCTCACATGTTGAACACAAATACCTGTACTTTCTACTTCTCTCATGTTGAACTCAAATACCTGTACTTTCTACTTCTCACATGTTGAACTCAAATACATGTACTTTCTACTTCTCTCATTTCCCAAACAGCTGGTTCCTTTAGTCTGAATGTGTGTTGGTGCGTGATCATTATTCTTTAGAGTCATTGCGTGCCTATTGGTTGGAACACGATCCGTGTATCCATCACTTCCTGGTCTTCTCTAAAGAAGAGGGACCAATGGAAGCGTTGTCATGTTGCCGTTGGTCACCATGGAAACATTCATTAGCTAACAATGACATTATTGTTCTATTAATATAAAGGGAGGTCAGGTACTCTTTAAAGCAGCTGCTAGCTATGGGTACTTTCTACTGAAGTACACTTCAAAGCCTCTTTACTTTCACTTGAGTAAAGAAGTTTAGTCAGTACTTCTACTTTCACCAGAGTACTTTAACACGAGTATCTGTACTTCTACTTGAGTAAAGGATGTGTGTTCTGTCTCCTCAGAGCTGCTGTGGACGGCTCCAGAGATCCTGAGGAGCGCTCAGCCGGCGCTCAATGGGACTCCATCAGGAGACGTGTACAGTTTCGCCATCATCATGCAGGAGGTGGTGGTCCGAGGACCCCCGTACTGCATGATGGACCTGCCCGCCACAGGCAACACACACACACACACACACACACACACACACACACACACACACACACACACACACACACACACACACACACACACACACAAGGCCGCTTTACATGGTGAACAAACAAACAAACAAAAGGGGCAAATAATAAAGTAAAAAATTAAATACTGATGCTATACGTTCCGATACGATAAGTTACAATACAATAAAATAATGATATGATATGTCAGGCAAGATAACAAACATGCACCTATAAGAAGCGCACACACTAAAGTTATTGTTTTGTTAGGTTTACGATAAAATAAAATACTGATGCAAGAAGTTTCGATACAATGCGACAATGATACGATAAGTTACAATAAGAGAAAAATAATGATACGATGCGATACGAAAGGATAAGATACAATACTATACAATATGTTACGATACAAGATGATACTATACGTTCCTGATGCGATAGTAATGAGAAATAATACAAAACGATATGTTACGATCCGTTACAATATGTACAATACGTTGCAATAGAATACAGTTCGATACGAGCCAAATGATACTAAATGAAACGAGGCGATAAGATAATATACAATAACATTTGATTCAACTTTATTGTCCGTTAATGTCTGACATTTTTCTTGCATCCCAGCAGCTCCATTTGCAACATCAACAAAGACGAACATTAAGACAAGAAACAACTTACAAGCTTAAAATGTCACATTTACCAAATAACTTAAAGGGGACCTATCATGCAAAATGCACTTTGTGATGTCTTTCATACATCAACATGTGTCCCCGGTGTGTCGGAGAACTCACGCAGCGTCAGAAAATAAAACCCTCTCTCTTTTCCTCCATACCCAAATCTCTAAAAACGGGGAGCAACGGAGCTGATCCAGATTTGTGTCCGATATGCCGTAACATCTGAAATGTGGACCCACGGGCCAATCAGAAACGTTGCTATCAGAAACAATGCCCGACTGCTTTGGACGTAATATGGTCGGTGTTTACATTAGCATCGCTAACACTCAGAGCTAACCTGTGCTGGAGAGCATGTGTGTGAAGAAGCAGGAAGTAGAAAGGAACTCACCTTGTGGTATAACCGGCAAGAGAGAAAGCCTCTGAGCTCCAGACTGTTTCAGAGCCTTGATAATCCATGATATGGCGTTTCATCACGGCAGCATTTAGTTTAGACGGTAGCTGCCGGGTCCCGCATGAGCTGAGACCCCTGCTTTTTTATTAAAGCTTTATCCCCAAATCAGCACTTTTGAAACAGGAAGTTAAATAGAGGGATATGAGGCATGGCTAGAATGATCTGTTTGGTATTTTGAGCAAAACACTTCATAGACGTGTTTTTTATATATTTGTATATATCTGAGACCTGTGCTATTGCCTAAAAATAGCATGTTAGGTGACCTTTAAGCTGTTCTAGGTCTCTAGAGAGGCCTACAAGTGCATCGAATAGCTGTGTAACTATGTGTGTTCCTCTCACTGATCAACACTGCCATCCCTAAACTAAACTAGGTCATATTTCTGTGTGTTTCAGAGATATTGGAGAAGCTGCGTAACCCCCCTCCTCTGTTTCGCCCGGTGGTCAGTCCAGATTACGCTCCGTTAGAGTGCATCCAGCTGATGAAGCAGTGCTGGAAGGAACAGCCAATCAACAGACTGGGATTTGAGGAGATCTTCGACCAGGTTTGAACTATATGTTGCATAAAAGTAAAGGCTGTAAAACACTTTAATAGCCGGTATTAAACAGATACGGATCACATTTATTTTAAACATAGCTGATCTGTTGGTGCTGGCGACAATATGTTGTGAATTCAATCTTCTTTTAAAGCCCTCATTTAGCGTATTAAACCGACCAAATGCTGCCCCTGTGCTCAAAATGAAGATGTGAGGTATTCTTCATGATGTTTTTACATGGTTTTCAATTCTAAATAATACAATAATCAACCAATGAGCATCTTAGATTCAAAATGGTGAGTTTTTCCTTTGGTAAAAAAACATTTTGAGTCAATTTTGTTCGGATATTAATACATTCTGATGATTGGCTGACGGCCCGTCCACACAGCGGCGTGCGTCGAAGCTTCCGACGCTTCTGCCCATTCGCTTTGAATGGGGTGACGTCACTTTTAGCCGAACTGCATTTTGGGAAGCGACGTGGAGCGTTGCTGGCGTTGCTCGCCTCAAAAGTTGAGCAATGTTCAACTTTTGACGCCTCGGCGGAAGCGTCAGCCAATCGAATCATATGCCAGTACAAGCTCTAGCCAATCAAACCGTGTGCTTGTGTGTCCGGGGCGGGAGATTCATGTGATTGGTTGTTGGTCGAGTGTCAGACACGCCCGCCGCTGTGTGGACGGGCCGTAAGGAAATACCATTAGGCTCTTAAACTGGATTGAGGTGTTGAACTTCAACTTGTTATATATTGTCTTCTTCCTCAGTTTAAGAACATCAACAAGGGGAAGAAGACGAACATCATCGACTCGATGCTGCGGATGTTGGAGCAGTACTCCTCGAACCTGGAGGAGCTGATCCGAGAGAGGACGGAGGAGCTGGAGATCGAGAAGCAGAAGACGGAGAAGCTGCTCACCCAGATGCTTCCTCCGTGAGTCCACCACAACACAATTTCTTCTTGCAATTATTCTGGCGGTCGTCTTTTGACCGAGTGATAGTAATTTAAAATTAAAATAAACGAACGTAAAAATAAATGTTGCTATTGAAACTGTTAAATAAATAATTTCAGTTACAGAAAACACAGCTCCAGATGCGTTGACTGCGTCTCTCTGCTGCAGGTCCGTGGCCAAGGTTTTGAAGGTTGGAGGCACAGTGGAGCCGGAGCACTTTGACAAAGTGACGCTTTACTTCAGCGACATCGTGGGCTTCACCACCATCTCCGCCAACAGCGAGCCCATCGAGGTGGTGGACCTGCTCAACGACCTCTACACACTGTTTGACGCCATCATAGGAAACCACGACGTCTACAAGGTGCTTCAATCTCTTTAAAGGGATACAGGAAATCAGTCGAGGCAATAACACTGGCAGAGAACACAAGTAATTATTGGGGTATTTAAGCCTTAATTTGGTTAGTACAAATATAAAAATGATAAAGAACATGTAAACTACGGACTGGTTTGTAAAGTTTTCCCTTCACCAAAAATACACTTTCATTAAGGAGAAGAAAGGAAACAAAAGATGTAAAGAAACTAGAGAAAAAGAGGTTAACAATAGAGGGATGACTTAAAATACACCGAATATAAAGCAGTGACTGTAGTTTCCTTTAAGGAGAAGGAAAGGAAACAACAGAGGACAGGAAACGAGAAAAGGATCTAAAAGAACTCACTCAGGTTCCACCAATCATGAATCATGAACAATCTCTTCTAGGTGGAGACTATCGGCGATGCGTACATGGTGGCGTCGGGACTTCCTGTTTGTAACGATGACCGCCACGCGGCGGAGATCGCCAACATGGCGCTGGACATCCTGAGTGCCGTGGGAACTTTCAAAATGAGACACATGCCCGACGTTCCTGTCAGGATCCGGATAGGACTGCACACAGGTGAGGCAGGAGGGAAATAAAGAAATGCTAAAAATGACGGGTCAATTTAGGTCAATTGGTACCCATTCAATTAATTTGGATTTAATTATGAATATCATATTTAGATGTATCTGTTGGGTGTGTGTTACAGGTCCCTGTGTAGCAGGGGTTGTGGGTCTCACTATGCCTCGCTACTGTCTGTTTGGAGACACCGTCACCACTGCGTCTCGTATGGAGTCCACCGGGCTGCGTAAGCACAAATAAATAACACAGTTTATTACGAGTTAAAAATCAAGCAGCTATTTCATAATCATGTCACTTATTTGTCAGCCTACAGGATCCACATCCACCAGAGCACAGCCAAGGTGCTGCGGGATTTAAATGTTGGCTACAAAATCGAATTAAGAGGAAAGAGTGAAATAAAGGTATAGACCAGCGGCCCCTAGTGGTCTGCAAAGGCATTGCAAGTGGGCCACCAAACAATTTGCAAAACATTATGATCTGTGTGGAAACATTTCATTATTAAGATTTCTTTTTTACTTGAACCTCCTTTCCTTTCTCTTTCTTGATCCTCCTTAGCAACGGTCATTACAGTCCTTGACAGCGGTCTGTACTACTGGATTAACAACGTGTCACATGTTCTAAATTGACCAATCAGAATCGAGTATTCAACTAAACCGTGTAATAAAAATCTCTGTTTGTTTACCGATGGCCAGCTCCTTTTCTAATTGAAATAAAAACTACCCTGAGAACTTTATTTATCCTCCATATTGTTTATGGTTGAACGTGGGCCGCGAAACAAATTTTTAGATTCTTAAGTGGGCCCTGAGTAGAAGAAGGCCGGGAACCGCTGGAATAGACATTACATTCGGACAAGAGATATTTCTGCATGTGGATGAATATAGTCTGTTATTTTTATTTATTTTTGCATTTTAAGAAAACATTCACAAAGCATACATAACAAAAATAAACACATCTAGGTACAGATTAACTTCATAACAGATGACAAATAGGAAAATAAATAATAGTAATAATAATATTACAAATAAAAGAATGGATACGTTATTAATACTCAGGTATACATTCATTATATTGTCCGATACTTGACCCTTTTTTCCCACCTTTCCTCAAAGATATGCATTTCTAATTTGTTCAGTAAGTTGTTTTCTCCATGGCATAGATTTCATTTACTAAGTTATTCCATTGTGAGTTTATTAAGTTGTTATCTTTTAGCCAATGCTTTGTAATTTGTTTGATGGTCGCTATTCTAATTACCAGAAATAGTCTCTCTAGAATCTTTTTGGGGGGTTTTGTTGAGAGAAATGCCAAAGATATAGGACATTTCTCTTAAAACAATATAGTCTGTAAAAGCCTCGATGTGTCTCTTTGTGTCAGGGTAAAGGAGTCGAGGAGACGTACTGGCTCGTAGGGAAAGAAGGATTCAACAAACCTCTTCCTGTTCCTCCAGAGGTCAAAAGCCGGTAGGAATAAAGTCTATTCCTCTTAAATGCTCTTAATATTTTTCACTCTTTCCTACCATAATACATCATCTAGCTTTACTGTCGTACAAGACAGCAAATCGTCCCCCAGAAATTCCCCTTGTAATCTCATCTCGATCTCATCTGCTAGACGTTTGAGCAGTGGCGGTTCTCGACACACACACACATTTCTCCAACACACAAGTAGAACTACACTGAACAACAATATAACCGCAACACTTTTGTTTTTGCTCCCATTCGTGAGATGAACTTAAAGATCTAAAACATTTTCTATAAACACAAAATAACCATTTCTCTCAAATATTGTTCACAAATCTGAAAGAAATGTGTGATAGTGAGCACTTCTCCTTTGCTTTATTGGGGGGGGTCTGGGGGGGTCCAAAAACCAGGCAGTATCTGGTGTGAGGGGTAGGGGTAGGGTAATGTTGTGAATCGAGTGGCCTGTGTTCGTCGTCCATAACATACGCCTGCCCATACCATAACCCCACCACCACCATGGGCCACTCGATTCACAACATTACCCTAACCCTAACCCTAACCCTACCCTACCCCTAACCCTAACCCTAGCCTTAACCCTAACCCTACCCCTAACCCTACCCCTAACCCTACCCCTAACCCTACCCCTAACCCTACCCCTAACCCTAACCCTAACCATAACCCTAACCTTACCCCTAACCTTACCCCTAACCCTACCCCTAACCCTAACCCTAACCCTACCCCTAACCCTAACCCTACCCCTAACCCTAACCCTACCCCTAACCCTAACCCTACCCTCTAGATCCCCCACGCACACACGCACGCACACACACACACACGCACGCACGCACGCACGCACGCACGCACACACACACCACCCTCCAGATCCTGGGACGGGGGAGATCTGCTTTTTAGGGCATACTCTGCCGCCGTTCCGCGGTCCGGCTCCGCTCTGCACTTTTTAACCATTTATCTGAAACGGTCTTGTCCTCACGGAGCTTTTATGATGCTTTTAAAAGGGTTTTTATAAGGTTTATGTTTACGGAGGTTTTTAATGTTTTATAAAACACCTATCTACCGAGAGCCAGTGCACCACGCAGGGCTCCTCTGGAGCCCTGCGCTTTTCCCCAACCTAACCCTAACCCCTAACCCATCACAAAATAAACATGAATATAAAAAGTAGTAGGAAACATACATTAATAAATAAAGACATATAAGCTATAGAATGAAAATACTAAATTGCACAAATCTTTCAACATACAAACCGAACAGAACACACGTTAAATAACTTATTTACAGACTTAAGCATCTCTATAGTTAAAGTTAAACTCCCAAACTGCCCTCTAAAGTCTGACCTGCCTTGCCTTCTTTGATGCAGTTAAATAAAGCTTTCATTTCAGTATGCACAATAGGTCTATTACTTTTTCAGAATAGGAACTGTTAGGACAATAACACAACTTATACACTAATTATTTCTTGGCATAACATCTGAGTTCAAAAGTTGGTGGAAAAGTCCCTTGCTTCTATACATCGCTTATCTGTATGGTCTGATTCGTCTTATTGCTGCACTAACAGATCAGTACATATCAGGCGTTGGTGTCAGAATCAAAGAAGCTAGTTATTTCTAAAGTTGGCATTTGCCCAGACAGAGAGACCATATATGTGTATACTGAAATATAAGAAAAAAGACTCGTCAGTGTCAAAAACAGAATAAGAAAAGCGAGGTATTGCTAAAGTTAGCATGTGCACAGACTCAAAACTTGCATGAGATTTTTCTTTGAAAAAAGACCAAAGATGTTGATGCCAAATATAAAAACAAAGACGAGACTCTTGACTTCATCCTTTTACATCTCTACAGGGAAATGGCCCACAGTCTGCAGTTGGCTGAAATCGCTCTGAACAAGAAACGGAAAGCCGAGAAACTAAAGCAGGACCAGCTGGAAAAGAAGAAATAATGAAGTTATGATACAGTGTGCATTTGAAGAGATATCTTACGTTCAAGTCATGACTCGATAAACCCTAAAAGACGTGATCGACGAGGCTTTTGAAAGTGTTAACACAGTGTGCGTGGTGTGTGTGGTGTGTGTGTGTGTGTGTGTGTGGTGGTGTGTGTGTGTGTGTGTGTGGTGTGTGTGTGTGTGTGTGTGTGGAGTAAGAGCTTGAGTCGTGGATATGAAGTCTGGTGTGTATCTGCGTGAGGAGGGCGAGACGTGGTGACTGAAAGTGTTAATTCAGATTATCCCAGTGTGTGTGTGTGTGTGTGTGTGTGTGTGTGTGTGTGTGTGTGTGTGTGTGTGTGTGTGTGTGGTGTGTGTGTGTGGTGTGTGTGTGTGTGTGTGTGGTGTGTGTGTGTGTGTGTGTGTGTGTGTGTGTGTGTGTGGAGTGCGAGACGTGGTGACTCAGCAGAGCAGGGATCTACAGAAAGTGGCAGCAGCAGATAATCTCTCTCCTTCAGTTCCTCCTCCGTCGCTTCACCGTTTGACGAGGAGAGGAAACTGAAGTGAGGAGAGGACATTAAGAAGGGAAGGAGGCGAGGAGGAGAGTATGGATGAATCTGGGATGTTTGTTTTGTGGTGATAAGGTTTCAATATTGGAAAAACCCACATATTCTCCCAGGAATAGTACTTTAGTGGGGTATTTAAGCTTTAATGTGGTTAGACTACGAAGAGGATGCTAAATGAAACCAAATGTAAACTAGAGACTGGTTTGTAAAGTACACCAAAAATACACTTTCCTTGAGGAGAGGAAAGGAACCAAGAGACGTGGGGAAACTAGAGAAAAAGGAGATGTCAATAAACATAAAACAAGTGAATACATGACAGTAAACAATAGAGAGGTGACTCGAAATACACCGAATATAAAGCAGTGACTGTTGTTTCCTTTAAGGAGAAGGAAAGGAAACAACAGAGGACAGGAAACGAGAGAAGGATCTTAAAGTGTGTCACTTTGAACCAGGTGACTCCTTTGAGAGTCTGTTGCTATTTTGTTTACAAAGTTGGATTTGGGGACTTCCTCTTACAATAAAAACATCTTGTTTAATCTTACTTTTTAAAACTATTGAGTTATCAACATAACTTTTCTTCTAAAAATGTTCCCCCTTTGTTGAAGTGTTTTCTTTAATTAGAAATAAAGTTTATGTTGTGCGTATAGTTGGAATAACCCTTGTACATGTCGCCGTGTGTGTCTCACATTAAAGTGAATCTATGATGTGATTAGTAAACAAACCCACAGCGCCCCCTAGCGATGAAACAGAAAATAAACTTTGTTCAAACTACAGATGGCATCCTGGAAGATCTGCAGGATTATCCCTTCTGATCCTGTGTGTGTGTGTGTATGTGTGTGTGTGTGTGTGTGTGTGTGTGTGTGTGTGTGTGTGTGTGTGTGTGGTGTGTGTGTGTGTGTGTGTGTGTGTGTGTGTGTGTGTGTGTGTGTGTGTGTGTGTGTGTGTGTGTGTGTGTGTGTGTGTGTGTGTGTGTGTGTGTGTGTGTGTGTGTGGTCTAGTATTAATATACTTGTGGGGACCTACACCTGTTTACATAGTCACGTGTGGGGACTGGCTTCCCTTATGGGGACACATTGGAGGTCCCCACAAGGGGGATCATTAATTTTAGGGTGAAGACTTGGTTAGGGTTAGGGTTAGGGTTAGGGTTAGGGTTAGGCATGTGTTGGTTATGGTTAAGGTTAGGATAAGTCTCCAGGAAATGCATGTAAGTCAATGTAATGTCCCCTGAAGTGATGTATACATGGTATGTGTGTGTGTGTGTGTGTGTGTGTGTGTGTGTGTGTGGTGTGTGTGTGTGTGTGTGTGTGTGTGTGTGTGGTGTGTGTGTGTGTGTGTGTGTGTGTGTGTGTGTGTGTGTGTGTGTGTGTGTGTGTGTGTGTGTGGTGTGTGTGTGTGTGTGTGTGTGTGTGTGTGTGTGTGTGTGTTCAAACTGACTCCCACTCACACACACTGTCGATTCTATCACGTAATAAAAGGCTTAAAACTCATGAGAACATGTGTATTTCCTTAGAGAAAACTCCCCAAAAATGAGCAACATGACCTCTCAGATGTATCTTAAAGGTGGGGGAGGTCATTTTGGAGAAACCGGCTTCAGTGCGCTAGAATTTGAAAATACACAACCGGAGAAAATCTGCCACTTCCTCACAGAGCCCCGCCTCCAACACACAGGAACGCGCACATGACCAATGAGGGCACGAGATAAGTGTGTGCCCCGATGGAAGGCTGACAGGCAGGTAGGCCATCCAGTTACTTTAGCCGGCTCAGATGATTGGTCGTGCTTTTTACAGCGCCACGGCTTCCACTGATGATGTTGCGTTCTGGATTTGTTGTCAAAGCACTTCAGATATTCATTGCTATCGGGATGTTAAGAGCATTCCATGGAATATAACAAAAAGCCACCCCACCTTTAAGACCTCTTTATGAACCCCGACCCCCAGGTTGCATTACAGGCTATAAGAGAGGATAAAAGTACCAGCCTGTCCTCCTACAAAAAACGACCATATAGGTCGATTGTTCAGCAGCTTATTACGACCCAGAGTCACGTTTTAAAGTGTAGCACCTCTAGTGGTCGTGTAAGAAACAACATGCTTCCGTTGACTGCAAACGCTCCAGAGGGTCGTATATTCACAAATAACCCTCTCTGGAAAATCCTAAATTGTGGAATAGTTTGGCCATTAAAATGCTACACATCCACTGGACGTAGATTATACACTTCTCGCTAGAAATCTAATAAAAAAGCATTTTAATGACCAAACTAAAGGCTAAGGCGAGGATATGGCTTCCAAGCCAATATTTCAAGAATGCTACGTCATCAAGTGGCGCAACAGGACCGTTCCGATGTCCAGCATACTTGGAATTCCACCGAGGCCGCGTCCTTGGTTTGGGGGAAATGTCTAGGCTGCACATGGGTAGACTTCGCGTCCTTAAAATCCCCACAATGCTTTGCGCACGGACCAATTTCCAAAAACCTTGTGGAGAATGGCTGAACCGACGCAGCACACATTTAAATGTAAGTATGTAGTGGCGTAGAACATGTGTTGGTAAATATGTGACTTTGTTACATTTGTTTTCACCAAACATGTGTTCCGTGAAAGTAAAGCAAGTTCATAATTAGATAGACATCGTGAGGTATTTATTTTCGGTACAGTTTATGTTGAAACCGTTAGAGAGAGTGGCACACTTGTTAGCCTGTTCCATTCTTGCTTCGTTTCTGAAGGAAGTGACTCGGAAGTACGCGACAACCAAGCCAGCGTCCTCGAGATTGAGAAACGGCCACGGTATGCTCTCATTTTCAGCGGTCTCTTAGCAAAACATCAACAACTTCTGGTTGACCAATGAAAATTGAGTATTCAACTAAGCTGTGTGTTAATACAAGTTAATACGATTGTTTAAGAACAATTACCGTTTATTCAGTCTACTGTCGACCATTTCACTTTTATTTGTAATCAAAGTGTTTATAGACATTAGAGCATCAAGAGTCCCAAGCATAAAAAGACAAAATGACTCTTAAAGAACAATTTGCTTCAGCATTGTGTAAATAGTTTCGATCAAAACGAAAAAAACAAAAACAGCTGATTTAAAAGAAAAGCATTTACAAATATATTTTGTTGTTGCGGTGTTTCTCTTCTCTGGTGGAGATATGTCAAATGCTTCAAACTGTGCTTCTGTTTTCAATCCGGCCCTCTGATTTGCATCCATTCTGGAAAGGCACAGACATTAATTCAATAATGTAAAACTGATCAAATATAGTTAAAATAATGAGACGTCTGAGTTACTTACATAATGATGATCAAAGCTCCTACAACCTAGAAATAATCCAACAACAACAGAACAGCAGTGAATATTTCAGAATGTCATTTCTTTTTTGAATTAAATTCTCATTCACTAAAGTTTGCATGTCTACTCTAGTGTTAAAAAAGTCCAAGAAAATGCGTACAAATCTGTATTTTTACAAGTTATTAAGGTCGGGCTACAGCAACCCTTAAGACCTAAAAAATAGAGATAATTTAAAAATATTTTTTTACCAACTCCGTTTCCTGCTTTCTGGTGAATTTAATTTAACACAAATATCAAAATAAGTGAAGTGTAACGGTATTGACATTACAATACATGTTCTTAAGTTTGAATTCTTGTTCTGTGTGAAAATGACTCCATATACTTACAGACGGAAGAATACGTTTGTCCATAAATGCATTGAACAAGGCGGGTCCTATCATTCCAAATACACGGAATATACTTCCGCTGTCCGTCCTTTATGTATTCAACTGCAGATAGTTTAATATCGCGCATAGTTGTTTGATCGGGATCTATGACACAGAAAGCCGCTGCACAGAAAGAAAAACGTATGTATAATTACTCGGGTAATATTGGTGATATATCTTTAGGAACAAAAACTTGTCGTTATGACTTGTGTATACCTCTGCAGGATGGTGGTTCTGTCCACTTGCCATTGCTTTGACACGTCACACTTACTGGACCCTCTAGTCTGTACAATTTGTTACATTGGTATTTCAAAGATGTTCCGTTCACTTGCACGACAACATCTCCGTTTGGGACACTTGGGTAGTCTCCACAGTTGGCGTCTAAAATCAAAAAGAGGCTTTTTAACATTGTAATTTAATTGAAAAAACAGGCCGGTGAACATTAAAATGTTAACGCTTGAGATTTATCTGGAAACCTAAACGTTTTTAAAAAATCTACACAAACTATTCACACACCAATTCACAATCTATAATTACAGCTCATATGTTTACCATGAATTGTATGGCAGTAAAAAGGCAAGCTACATGTATGTCACCGACTGGAGACCACTGGACATCAGGAAGCAGTAACAGCACAAATCAATAAAAGAAGGAAGGAAAGGCATTTTGCTTTGTGATGTCGGAGCCAGTTTCTTGAAGTTTCACAGCAGTGGAAGACAAGGTTGTTACCGTAGAAGTAGCTACTGCTTGCATTATGATAGCAGCAGGAGATAGGAGCATCTGTGTAGCGCACATTATACAGAGCGTGATCACAAAGGCTTGACAGCGTCTTTTGATGCTTTAGCATTGAAGACCTTATCTTCGCATAGCTCTGCTACTTGTGCTGCAGTTTTGTTGGAACGCTTGAGTATGCTTCACAGTTGTTAACTTAATTAAAAAAGAGGCTATTTAATACTGTCAAAGCCTATTATTACTACTGTTTTAACTTAAATGGAATTCATTGTTCAATTATTATCAAATAGTTTTAATTCAATCTATATCTTGGGAATGAATTGGGCCTTTTTTTGGAGACATTCAGAGCTTGAGCTAGTTGAGCTAGTTGAGCTAGTTGAGCTAGTTACAGAGCTAGTTGAGCTAGTTGAGCTAGTTACAGAGCTAGTTGAGCTAGTTGAGCTAGTTGAGCTAGTTACAGAGCTAGTTGAGCTAGTTGGGCTAGTTGAGCTAGTTGAGCTAGTTGAGCTAGTTACAGAGCTAGTTTAGCTAGTTACAGAGCTAGTTGAGCTAGTTGAGCTAGTTGGACTAGTTGAGCTAGTTGAGCTAGTTACAGAGCTAGTTGAGCTAGTTGAGCTAGTTGGGCTAGTTACAGAGCTAGTTACATAGCTAGTTGAGCTAGTTACAGAGCTAGTTACAGAGCTAGTTGAGCTAGTTGGGCTAGTTGAGCTAGTTACAGAGCTAGTTACAGAGCTAGTTGAGCTAGTTGAGCTAGTTGGGCTAGTTGAGCTAGTTACAGAGCTAGTTACAGAGCTAGTTGAGCTAGTTGAGATAGTTGAGATAGTTACAGAGCTAGTTGAGCTAGTTACAGAGCTAGTTACAGAGCTAGTTACAGAGCTAGTTGAGCTAGTTACAGAGCTAGTTGAGCTAGTTGAGCTAGTTACAGAGCTAGTTACAGAGCTAGTTGAGCTAGTTACAGAGCTAGTTGGGTTGTTATGCTATCTTTGGACAGTTGCTGTCAAGGGAGGTGTTAAAAGAGAGGTCAACTGTTTCCTTCTGCATTTCATAAAAAGCATTTTATCTCAGTAAATGGTCTACTTACTGCACGTTGGGTCCTTCAGTCCAGTTGCCTGAGATGCAAGTGATTGTTTTGGTGTCTGATCCCTCTGCAGCATATCCATCTTCACATTCATACTGAACCGTTGAATCATTTACAAACACCTCCTGGTATTCCTGATTAATGATGACTGCATGGGGGATTTTAGGGGGCTCAGCGCATGATTGAGTAATCTCTGTGAAAATAAGATTATTAAAAAGAAGAGGTAAGGGACGAGTGGTTGAAATGTGGTTTTATGGTGCAACTTTCACGAAACTTAATTTGCCCCCTGGGATATATAAAGTATTTTGATGGATTAAATGAATGATTGATTATTTCCAAAGATGTATTAAAGCAACTAACATCTTAAAGCTAAATCAGAACTTTCATGTAATTTTTATTGTTTGAAATACCTGAAAGGTGACAGACACAGTGTCTCAATCAAACAAACAAGGGGACATAATAAAGAAAACGTACCTATACATTGGGGTTTAGGAGACCAATTGCCATTTCGACACGTGCTGGTCCCCCACCAGCCCTTCACTGCTGGTTTGAGTCCGTCATGACAGGCATAACTGAGCGTGGCTTCATGATTATAAGCTGATTGTCCAGGGGGGAAAAACCCGCCATTCAGACTGGGAGCAGGACAAGGCTGGGCTGCACGTTGTGCTGAAATAGAACAACAAACATAACTGTCAAATACAGTGGCGGCTGGTGGAAAATATTTTTGGTGGGGCTGCTGATATAGTGAGTAAAACATTTTTTTTGGGAGAAATGACCCCTTAAATTAGGACTTCTGGTGATGTAATGGCGCGTTTCCAGTGCAGCGCGGAGCTCGCTTTAATGCTGCGTTCAGACCGGACGCAATGCGAATATTCGCTTTGCTCTAAATGCTCCTATCTAGTCGCTCGAGTTTCACCGCAGCTGTCGGCTGTGTTTACTCGCATCATTCAAACAAGACGCGCTGGCTCGGGGGCTACAACTACAACAAGATGAACATATTTGACCGTGATTTAATTATAATACACGTTTCAAATTGATGCCGACGTAACAACACACTGATACCGGTTAGTAAAAACCATGAATTAATGCTTTGACAAGTCTGCAGACAGACTGCAGGCGAAAAACCTTTTAGAATGCTTGTTCCCTGAATGGAGCTTGGCTAAGCTAACGCTAACGTCCACACTCATAACGGCCTACAGACATAAATAAACCAGCGACTGTATTCTCCATGACACAGACAGTCTGTGGTTTGTACTTGTTTAACTTTTGTCTAGTTTCTGAACAGATCGTATCTGTCCCCGGCTGTTTGAAGAGCAAGCATGTGAAACAAAAGATAGCATTTACCTGTTTGCATCCAGCTAGCCATGTGAGAAGCCTTGTTGATACGTTTTGTCTTTTTCACGAGCTTGCTGTGATATATACAAATCGGGTTGGTCCGGTCCAAGGTCTTTAAGTATCAATTTATCTCCCAAACTTCTCCTTTCAAAAGGATTGGAGAGTAGCTCTTGGGCGGACCGAGGTTCCGGCGACTCCACCTGCACACCATTCTCATCCAAATACTGCGTCACCTTGGTTACTCACGAGTCTAAAAAAACAACTCCTCACGTCAACGCACGTACGCAACATGGGCGCCAACGTCAGCGCCCATGTGACCAAAATATTTGACGGCGCTGATTGGCTGAAATTATGTTTCGGCGGCACAGTTTACTATTGAGACTTTTGCAACCTGCTGGTTGCTGCTGTTTCGCTCGGGGGCTCTGCCCCGTAATGATAAACTAATGCCATGGGCAAGGCCAGGCAGGAAACAGGTGACTTATCAGTAACTTTAGACATTGTAACACAATTTTAAACGAGATTGTATTGTAGATTATACATTTTTGTGATACTAATTGTATGATATTTACCTTGTTCATTAAAAATTAAAATATAAAATATATTTTTTTTTAAATATTTTTTTTTAAGTTATTTTTTTTAATTTAATATTTATTTTTATTTTTTATTTTGTATCTGGCAAGAGGTGGGGCGGCCCCCCTAGCGCCCCTATGGGCCGGCCGCCACTGGTCAAATAATATCCAGACAAATTCAGAAGTTTCTAAGTAACAGAGTTGAATGTCCTTACCGTGCAGCACTTGTGGATTCCAAACCAGGAGAAAAAAACAAGATATCTCACGCACATTTCGTCAGGAATGAAATAATGAAGCCAAAAGGGTTTTCAGTTAAGATCAGGACCAGTCAGGGTCGGCGTCATGGGGGGTCATTCGCGGGCCATGCCCCCCCCAAATGAGTCACTGTGCCCCCCCAACGCAGGGCGGGCAAGCCTTGCCACTTTGCCGTTTTATTTTTTTTTAAATCATATAAGTGAAAACGTTTCCACTAAAGTTTTTTTGTGTGAAATACATTAGAAATAAATAATACAAATATAAAACACAGCCTGAGGTGTGCTCACTGCTGCTCTCTGATTGGTGTGTTGATTGACCAATGACCCCCGACCTTTGTTTTGTTATCATTACGTGGCTGTGTGTTTAGATGAAAGCCCCGTGATGATCTGTTCATCTGTTACACTGATTATAGTAAAGCCATCGAAAATAATATGATATACAGTACAGATCAGCTACTTCTGAGTATCTGTGTTTCATTCAAGCTCGGCTCTGTGTGTGTGTGGCACGATCGCATTTTGTGAGTTTGCGAGCGGTAACTTGAAATGTTGTTGTTAGCATCTGGTTAGCTAGCTATGCTAACGGATATAAAGAGCTGTTTCTACACCAAGGTGGAGGAGAGTCCTCTCCTGTCAGACTGAGAGGCTCTTATAACGTCAGCTCAGTGAGGTAAGGACTCTCTCAGTGTTTAGATAGTTCACTTTAGTGTAACTTATCTCAGTGGGTCTCAAACGGTTTGATCACCATTTATGAAAGTGTTTGCGAGGAATACGTTTATATGATCATTATAGTTATTAAAGAATAAGAGAATAAATGAAAAACGGGTATGAAATACTATAGGACCTATAATTACAGCTCATATGTTTACCATGAATTGTATGGCAGTAAAAAGGCAAGCTACATGTATGTCACCGACTGCAGACCACTGGACATCAGGATGAATGAAAAATAAAAAACGGGTATGAAATACTATAGGACAGTAACACAAGAATACAGTTTAAAAGGGGAGTGATTAGTAAAATATCCATAAAGAAAAAGTAAATCTGTGTACAGTTCTGTTTCATATGGATGCTGAGAGATGTATCCATAGATCTCTTCATGTTGCTCTCAAAGTGCACCAGATTGATGCTTTCAACTTCAATATTTAAAAAATAATCTTCCCGGGGAGCATGCCCCCAGACCCCCCTAGAGGAGGTTAAGTCCACACCCACCTAAAACATGTTCACATGGATAGGATACTAAATACATTTGCACACTTTTTATATGGTGGCCTGTGTCCATATGTTTCTGTTTTGGTGGTCGTGCCACAACCGTGCATGTATGCAGAAGTGATAGGTGCGTTATACAATAGCACTACACCCTGCAATGTGTGTGAGAGACAACAGACTTTACAGCATGTTTTTTGAAGTTGCGTTGGTGTTTGTGTGTTGGTTGTTGACGGCAGTGTGTGCCCCCCCTTGGTAAATGATTGCCCCCCCATTCGATTTGTTCTAGAGCCGACCCTGGGACCAGTTAATAATTGTTGAGGGCAGTCAGCCAAAAAGCAAAGAAGTTGAGAAAGAGTAAACATTCAGCTGAGTTAGGGTCATCATGCTGTACTCACAAACAGCCTCCGTGGACTTCAGTCAGATCAGTCGCATTTTACAAAAGCACTTTGCTTTGTTGAGATCAACCGTGTGGACAGCTGTTTTTATCATTATCACGCTTTGGTTCACACAAACATTCTGTATCTTCTTCCGCCTGCGATATGCTCCCATTCTCCTGGTTTATTCATTTTTATCTACATCTGAAAGTTAGTATTGCAAATTACGATTGTGTTTTCAAACCAACTTTAAAATTGGATTCCACTACCGACTGTACGACTGTAGTGTTGAATGCAGCGCTTGATAAGTCAATATAAGCAATTTGGCTATAACTTCATTATCAGAATATAACATAATAATATACATTTTCCATTATCGACGACTTACTGCCGAGGACCCAGACACAGCTCTCGCTTTGAGAGTACAGAGATTGGATGGCCCTGAGTAGAGACCCCCTCACCCCATACTCATACAGGGGGGCCGTTCCTCCCAATCACGCCCCTCCAAGTGTCTCCATCATTGCCCACATGTGCGTTGAAGTCTCCCAGCAAGATTCAAGAGTCCTCTTCAGGAGCCCCATACAGGACTCTTTCCAGGGTCTCCAAGAAGGCCGAATACTCTGAACTGCTGTTTGGGTGCATAAGCACACACAACAGTCAGAGTGTTCCCCCCCATAACCCGCAGGCGTAGGGAGGCGACCCTCTCGTCCACTGGGGTAAACTCCAACAACGAAGCACCTAACCGGGGACTTGTGAGTATCCCCACACCCGCCCGGCGCCTCACACCTTGAGCAAACTCCGGAGAAGAATAGAGTCCAACCCCTATCCAGAAGTAAGGTTCCAGAGCCGACGCTGTGCGTAGAGGCGAGCCCAACCAGATCCAACTGGTAACGCTCCACCTCCGCACAATCTCCGGCTCCTTCCCCCCCAGAGAGGTGACGTTCCACGTCCCCAAGGGAAGACCCTCTGCTTTCACTGCCACCCTTCTGGCAGCGCACCCGACCCCATCGCAGTTTGCCGTAGGTGGTGGGCCCGCGGGACGGAGAAGCGGAGGTGTCGTGGCAAGCCCGGCCACCAGACGCTCGCCGACGAGTCCTCCTTCTGGGCCTGGCTCCAGAAGGGGACCCCGGGCTTCCTCCGGCCAGGTATCCTCACTTCTTTTGTCGTCTTTCATGTCTTTGAACCAATCTTAGTCTGGCCCCTTGCCTGAGAACACAAGGTTCCAGGCAACACAGCCCCCAGGTTCATCAGGGCACACAAACCTCTCTACCACGGTAAGGTGCTGGTTCTTCAGAGAGGACCATGACTTGCTTAATAAGAATGTTGTTTTCTTCTAACAATTGAAGTGTTTTGTGTTCAGTAACATTTCTACATAAAGTGTATTTTGAATGTATTTAAATATTTGTTTCATAGTCTAGTAGAGACATTTTCTAATGCTTTTTACTATTTGAAATGGCCATGCATCAAGTTTATTTTATTGTTATTTCTAATTATTGTTGACTTCACCTTCAATTCTGCCATATTTGGTTAAGTTAGACCATGGAAGCCATTTAATTTTGGACAAGGGTCATTTGTAACATCTTATAATTCACCAATCCATAATGACAGATGAAAAGTGTTCTTATTGGCGCACTTACTGCACGTTGGGCCTTCAGTCCAGTTTCCTGAGATGCAAATGATTGTTTTGGTGTCTTCTCCCTCTGCAGTATATCCATCTTCACATTGATATTGCAGCTGTGAGTTTACAGCAAACACCTCCTGGTATCCCTGAACAATGATGACTGCATGGGGGATTTTAGGGGGATCACCACATGATTCGGTACTCTCTGAAAACGAGGAAATAAATAAGAGATAGCAAGGAAAAAGTGTCTCGATGGAGAGTTCTATGATTCTTAGAGGTGGTGACATTGATTTTAAGATTTAGACAACGATTTGATTCTGACATCTGTTGTTTCTTTGACTGATTTACTTACTTTCACAGATTGGTACAGAGGACCATGCTCCGTTTATACACTGCGCTGTGGCGTCACGGTCTTTGTGTTCATATCCTTCGTCACATGCGACCCGGATTCTGTCTCTCTCCCCGTACCAACCATCTGTGCTTGCATCATAGTTTCCATTTGGGATAGTCAGTGGCACACAGGCTTTTTCATCTGAGTTGAAAATAAATCAATAACATTTGAAATAAAGTGCAGCACACGACAGCTCCTATGCATTGTCCTTTATTCAGTGGACGTTAGGAACCCCAAATACTTTATTCAAGATCAACAATGAAGAACAAATTATACCTTCTTGACAGTCTTTTCATTTTTAAAATGCCATTATTTGAGTGAACAATATCTCTACGGTTGTATCAACCCTTATGTTGTGTTCGAGTCTCCCGTGACCCGCTTCAAGTTAAAATTATATAATAACTACGCTTTCGTTTTTTTCATCGGAACAAGGCTTCATGATATCGTCCACAACAAGTATATAAACACTACAAAACAGATTTTGACAATTTTTGCCGAGTCTGAAGGGTCTCTAAAAAGAAAGTGTATACATTGGTGTTCGGGTCTGGGCCTGTTTGGGTCACTGGAGGTCAAATTTGGTCCAATCAAGATTCATCTTTGACTTTAGACACACCCCCCCCCTCCCCCTCCCCCCTTCATCAACTGTAACAATATTTTGTTGCAACATGCACCTGGTCTCCCCTCCCCCCACGGGAACTCCACCGTTCTCAAAGAATATATACACTAACACTTGAACCTGAACACACACATGCACGTGTGCAATATGTGGTGTCATGTGTTTGGGGCCATAACATTAAACTACAACAGGATTGTACGGTTATGAATGCATTAGAAGTTAGTTATGATGTAGTTAAAACAATATTGAATGATAGTCTTTGTGTTTTGGACTGAGTTAAATCATGACCCGCGAACACCATGAATGGGAACAGATTTTGAACACAACACAATTTAAACCAAACATTATTGTAAAATGTAACCAGAACTCAGATATTTGTTAAAATGTTAAATGTTATGCTAAAATATGTGTGTGCCGCCGGGTTGAGTTGGTATTGATATCTGTTTGCTGGTGACATTGTTGAAGATGGACGGAAACACTTAACACAAAGCTGACTAATGTACAACAAATATATCATTACAAACATCTCTCAAGTAAGTGACATACAGGTCCAAAAGCAAGACATTATCCTTTAAATCCCAATCAGAATGAAATGAAAATAAATCTTTGGGCAGTACTGAAAGGTTTTTCCAAAACGGATAATAAAAAAAAGAAAAGTATAACACCGTACACTATGTCGAGTGGATCGTTTAAACAAACCACCAGAAAAACGTACCTATACATTGGGGTTTAGGGGACCAATTGCCATTTCGACACGTGCTGGTCCCCCACCTGCCCTTCACTGCTGGTTTGAGTCCGTCATGACAGGCATAGCTGAGCGTGGCTTCATGATTATAAGCTGATTGTCCAGGGGGGAAAAACCCGCCATTCAGACTGGGAGCAGGACAAGGCTGAGCTGCACGTTGTGCTGAAATATAACGACAAACATAACTGTCAAATAATATATCCAGACAAATTCAGAAGTTTCTAAGTAACAGAGTTGAATGTCCTTACCGTGCAGCACTTGTGGATTCCAAACCAGGAGAAAAAAACCAAGATATCTCACGCACATTTCGTCAGGAATGAAATAATGAAGCCAAAAGGGTTTCAGTGAAGATCAGGACCAGTTAATAATTGTTGAGGGCAGTCAGCCAAAAAGCAAAGAGTTCATCATGCTGTACTCACACACAGCCTCCGTGGACTTCAGTCAGATCAGTCGCATTTTACAAAAGCACTTTGCTTTGTTGAGATCAACAGTGTGGTCAAATGAAATCCTAAACCTCCAATATTTATGCTAAATATCATTTGGAATTATTCACCTTACTTATTTTGTGAACAATTATTAGAAGTGAGCTGGTGATTTTGGCGATATGCTCCCAATCTCATGTTTTATTCATTTGTATCTACATCTTTGATTGATATACTTTATTAAGCCCCATGGGGAAATTGTTTCTCTGCTTTGTTGTTGTTGACCCATCCTATGTTAGGAGCAGTGGGCTGCCATTTTGAACGCCGCCCGGGGAGCAGCGTGGGGAACGGTGCCTCGCTCAGGGACACCTCTGTAGCACTTGGTCTTGCCGGGACTTGAACTGGTGCCCTTCCAAGTCCCTATCGACTTCGCCACCACCGCCCTGAAAGTTAGTATTGCAAATTACGATTGTGTTTTCAAACCAACTTTAAAATTGCATTCCACTACCGACTGTATCTGAGTGTTGACTGCAGCGCTTGATAAGTCAATACAAGACATTTGTATGGTCCAAGAGTTTATCAACTATAACTTCATTATCAGAATATGACGTAATAATATACATTTTCCATTATCGGCCGGAACATAGTCTTTACAGGATAATCCCATTTTATAAACACTAAAGCTGAACATTGTATCATCTAATCAGTATGACGGTCTCCCTTACCGGCAGCGTTAGGTTCAAAATACAGCTGTCCGGTCGGCTGTTACGGCGTTACGAGAGTTGATATAAAAGCATGTCCTAGTGATCCCTTGATACGTTGCATTGCTCGCCTTATCAGGTGACTTTTTGATTTAGGCTATTGGGCTGTTCCTACTTTTTGTCCGCCTATTTATTTTGTATTGATTCTCTTTTTCTGTTGCTAAGGACGTGCTGATTGTTCGTGGCCAATAGTTTGAGATGGTTTCCCCACATTGTCACTTCGTTACCCGGGAAGCAATGGTTTAGCAAGTCCATGTTACTACTTGTCATTGCTAAATCCTTTTTTCTCTCTCTTGTGGTGTCAGAGCTTGTAAGAGTTTACAGGTTTAGAGTCCGAGGTTTTATTTGTATTTATTTTTTTATTTCGGTTATTTTTTATTAATATAAAATATATTATATTTTTTATTTTTATTATTATGTTTTTTGTATGTTCCTGCTCTCTGCTGCTTCCCTCGTTTTTCTTATAGGTTTATATGGCAGGTAAATCCACTAAGATGATCAACAACCAAGTTTGTATCTTGGAATGTAAAAGGAGTTAATAACCCAAATAAAAGGCAGAGCGTTATGTCCCACTTACAACAACTAAAGGTTGACATAGCTTTCTTACAAGAAACTCATCTGAGTAAAGGTCCTTACACACCAAGCCGATTTTCAGCGTCGATAGATGTCGATAGATGTCGGGCCGTCGATGAGCGTCGTGTCGCCCTACTCAGATTGGTGTGTCTTTGTATGTCCCGCACCGTCGTGTCTTTTCACCTTCCGCCGCCGATTTGGGAGGCTGTCGGCTAAAGAAATCACTCTGATTGGCTGTTCAGCTAGCGAATCAGTGCATGAGAAGCGAAACGGAAGTGAGGGATCCAAACAAACTATTAAGAAGGCAAATCTGAGACTTCATTTGAACTCCAGCTCTCGACTCAGGTTCGGGAAAGCCCCGTGAGCTTCTCGCTGTAGAGCGAAAATGGAACGCACACGCTATTTGTCGTTTGTTTATATCACGCAGTCTGTTCTTCTTCTCTCGGTTATCACGCAGTCTGTCTTCCGGGTTGTCGCCTCTTTTGAATGACGAATACACACTACCGCCCGCCTGCTGGTAAGGAGAGGTATTGCCACTCACGCATGCGCAGTTCGTACATGCTTCTTGGCCGTCGGCTGAAGTCTTTGCGGTGTCTTCCAGAGCGACACATGGCCGAGACGCAGAGACGTGAGGCGACATGAGGCAACGTTCGTCAGGACGTGTTCTTTGGTGGTCTTTGGTGTCAGTTTGGAGTGTCAGGACCTTAATATCAATGTTAATGGTCTCAAACGAAACTGGGTTGGTCAAGTGTTTCATTCCAAGTTCAATGCAAAAGCTAGAGGAACAGCCATATTGATTAACAAGAACATTTCTTTCCACTCAAATTATTAGTGACCCTAATGGAAGGTATGTTATTGTGGTTGTGCAGCTCTTTGCTAACCCAGTGATTTTGGTAAATGTATTTGCCCCCAATTGCGATGACAGTAGTTTTTTAAAGAAACTATTCTGTTAAATACCTAGGCTTGAGAATGGGAGGTGATTTTAACCTTGTTCTGGACACGACCCTGGATAGGTCGTCAAATTCCCCTCAAAATCTCTCAAGATCAGCTGGAGTTGAGAAGGATTTCATGAGCCGTTGTGTCCTCTCCGATGTATGGAGATTTAAGTTTCCCCACAATAGAGCTTACTCTTTGTTCTCCAACGCGCACCATACCTACACCCGTATAGACTATGTTATGCTTGATAGTAGGCTATTACCCAGGGCTAAGACTGGCTCATATAATAGCATAGTTATATCTGATCATAGTGTCACGGTACTCGAACTGGATCTTCCAAATCGTCTCAATCCTCTCCTACTATCAGACGATCGCTTCGTTGATTTCATTTCGGACCAAATCTAATTTTTTCAAGAAACAAACACTTCCCTGAAATCTCTAATGCCACACTGTGGGAGACCCTTAAAGTCTACCTCAGAGGGCATGTTATAGCTTACTCCTGTTTCGGCAGACAGACGATTGTTTAACAGCAAAAACAACTTTATTCAAGGCAACAGGATCAACAAAAAACCAGACAGGAACTCTGTCTCTCTCTCAGCACAAAAAGGACCCCACAAAACCCCAACAGAAACAAGAACTTAAATACACACATGGCCAATCAAGACACAGCTAGGGAGGGGAGGGAGAACACAAAGACACAGCTGGGGAGGGGAGGGAGAACACAAAGACACAGGTGAACAGAATCAGAACACAAATACACACATGACAGACAGGGGGTGAACATCCTTGAATGTAAAACAGGAAGCCGACAGTCCTAGACAATTACAAAATAAAACATAAGATAAATAGATCCTAACAACTCCTCTCGAATCAATAGAGTAACATATTCAAAGCTACAAGAGATATCCCATCAAATCGCGTTCTATCTCCAACCCCAGATCTTTATAAGGAACGTCTAGACACGCCGGTGCGGGACACACCAATCTGAGTAGGGCGACAGGACGCTCATTGACGGCCAGACATCCATTGACGGCCGGAATCGGCTCGGTGTGTACCAGGGCCTTAACTGAGCTCCAACACTCTGCGCGTGTCGTGTGGAGCTGAGATTATGGAGGATTTGCGCTGTAATCCAGGCGTTAACGGCCGTGTGTGGTTTGCAGGAAGAGGTCAATATAGATTATGATATAGTGATATAGGATAAGGAGGAATATGGATCGGAACGATTACAGAGATATTGAGGAATGGGGGATTAAGTCTGGATTATTTGTGATCTGCTGCGGGGATATTTGCTTCATATATCGAAAGTCATAGAGAATAAACGAAATGAGGAATCAAATACATTCAATGTGTTCAAATGAATACGTTTGCATGATATTTAACTATGAGGAACGTATGTGACGGTATGTCATAAAGGTTTTTAAGCAACTAGCTACATTTTAGGGAATATTTTAAACATGTTTGGGAAGCCATTATGTTAGCATAAAGACAGGAAAGCATAGAAAAAAATACTTTTAAAAGTGTTACAGATATGCGCCCTGTGTACACAAACACCGATGTGAGGGTTTAACAATCAAACATTCAAATGTAACAGATTCAAAATAAACCTCGTGAAAATAAATATAAGTTTTAGACTAAATAAATGTACATATTTGTGCTGCAATGACTTCAAGTTGTTGACGTTATTGACTGTTGGTTTGGTACCAGAACTGTATTTTGAATTTAAAAGTCAAGAAAGTCAATAGTTGCATCGATGTTTTTACACTCGACTTATAATATATAGTGTTTGTTGTCTTTCCCTTTGCTTTTTCCAATTGTTTACTGATTCAGGGAGGTGTCCCAGGGAGCAAAGTCCTCTTTACCAGAAGTGTATTGCAAAGTAGGTTTTAAACATATGAGGAATGTGTCTTTGGGTACATGGTGCATACATAAACACAGAAAAGGAAGATACAAAGTAAGAAAAACAAATATAAAATGTGATAAAAACAATTGAAATGTCTGAATATACTAAAAAAACGACGTGCAGTATACTGTTGCAAAGTATTTGGAATAATACAATAAAATATGCGCAGTATTGTTATGGAAGTGGATGATAGTTTACCGATGTGCAAAATATTTGTGCAGAAGAGGCAATATTTAAATAACATTGCTAAATTAGACTCTAAACACAAATATGAGAATCCAGCAGAAATATAAAATACTAAAAACTATTTAAGTTTGTGTGTGTGTGTGTGTGTGTGTGTGTGTGTGTGTGTGTGTGTGTGTGTGTGTGTGTGTGTGTGTGTGTGTGTGTGTGTGTGTGTGTGTGTGTGTGTGTGTGTGTGTGTGTGTGTGTGTGTGTGTGTGTGTGTGTGTGTGTGTGTGTGTGTGTGTGTGATTTCACAATACAATAGTGCAATTGCAATTTGCTTTTAATGCTGCTACAAAGCCACATGTGGGTCATGTTCTACTGTATCTGTTCTACATTGTATCGTAAGTTGAGCAAATAAAATGTTTACTCAAAGTCTAAAGTTTAAACAATGCCAAAAATAAGGGACAAAGTTCATATTTCAATATATTTACTGTACAAATCTCAGTTTTCACAACTTCATTGGTTTCGTTTTACCATCACATTCACACAGCTACTAATACATATGTACAATAAACACGTAAAGCTGTAAGTACTGGATAGATAGATAGATAGATAGATAGATAGATAGATAGATGGATGGATAGATAGATAGATGGATAGATGGATAGATAGATAGATAGATAGATAGATAGATAGATAGATAGATAGATAGATAGATGGATGGATGGATAGATAGATAGATAGATAGATAGATAGATAGATAGATAGATAGATAGATAGATAGATAGATAGATAGATAGATGGATAGGTAGATAGATAGATAGATAGATAGATAGATAGATAGATAGATAGATAGATAGATAGATGGATAGGTAGATAGATAGATGGATAGGTAGATAGATAGATAGATAGATAGATAGGTAGGTAGGTAGGTAGGTAGGTAGGTAGGTAGGTAGGTAGGTAGGTAGGTAGGTAGGTAGGTAGGTAGGTAGGTAGGTAGGTAGGTAGGTAGGTAGGTAGGTAGGTAGGTGGGTGGATAGATAGATAGATGGATAGATAGATACTTTATTGACATGTTTGCGTTGCAGCAGCATCAAAACATGCTATGTACATAAGAGAAATTAAGACAATAGAAATAAAATAGTAATAAAAAGTAAAAAATATATACATACGGAAAATATGTGGAAATACAACTTTCCAGTACTAAATACAATGCAGAGAATTGGAGGTTATTAAGTTAGATTGTATTGTTTGGATGTTAATGATGATAAAAACAACACAGGGTCTGTTGATGTTGTTTTGAACATGTGCATTCATGTGTTCCCGGTTAAATAAACATATAAAGTGTGTGTCTGTTTAAATTGCATTGTGGTGCAGTGTGGCAGTCTGTAATGACAGAGTGTGTGTGTAACAAAGGGAAGCATGCTCTCCTTTGTGTTTCCTCTGAGTGTGTTGCAGCTTTTTTGGCTCTGCTCCTTTGTTGCAAGTACAAAAGAAACAGAGAGAGACTGAAGGGCTGATCCAGGACCAGCAGAGGGCGCTGTGTCACGGGAGAAGAGCATGGGGTCTGGAATTGGCTGTAAAGATATATAAACAATTGCTAGGCTGGGAATATGTCCGCACTAGATTCAAGATGCAAGGCTTCATTGTGATGTGTACAGTGTAGATATGGCAATGAAAAACTGTGCAACATGAATATATGGACATAAAACAAATACAACGCATCAAATACAGCAAGAGAATGTTTTGATGTGAGCACTACTTTTTCACATGCTTGATTTTGTCCCAATTACAATTTTAAAGCATCATTTTTTTCTGAATAATATCTTGCACCAAGAAATTAACCAACAAAATAAACAGATATATATCTGTCTGTCTGTCTGTCTGTCTGTCTGTCTGTCTGTCTGTCTGTCTGTCTGTCTCTCTATCTATCTATCTATCTATCTATCTATCTATCCATCTATCTGTCTGTCTGTCTGTCTGTCTGTCTGTCTGTCTGTCTGTCTGTCTGTCTGTCTATCTATCTATCTATCTATCTCTCTATCTCTCTATCTATCTATCTATCTATCTATCCATCTATCCGTCTATCTATCCATCTATCTATCTATCTATCTCTCTATCCATCTCTCTATCCATCTCTCTATCCGTCTGTCTGTCTGTCCGTCTATCCGTCTATCTATCTATCTATCTATCTCTCTATCCATCTCTCTATCCATCCATCCGTCTGTCTGTCTGTCTGTCCGTCCGTCCGTCCGTCCGTCCGTCCGTCCGTCTCTCCATCTCTCCATCTATCTGCAATCCAGCTAAATAAAAGCTAAACAATGTGATTCTGCAAATGTGGCTCTTTTCTCCTTCACAGAGGAGCAGCATGGCTCGCTCCTCTAGCTCGTGTCAGCTGCAGTAAACAGAACTTTTAGAACATGTGAAGTCTGAAAGTAGAGCCTCAGAAACCCTGCGATGCACCGCAGAGCGAACTCACAAAGCAACTTTACAACTGACTTGACTTTGCGGGTTGAATTTGCATCACGTAACCACTTACACACACTTACACACGCACCTGGGCCTGAACACACACACTCCCATGTGCCGCGGTCAGTGTCTTACGTCTCACGAGACCATGATAAAACAGCTGGTTCAACTCAAAGACATGCTGCGAGATGTGACCGCACCTATTGTTTCGAAGACCACGAAAGCACGGACACAACTCGCCTGGGTGCTTCCTAAGGGCTGAGAGAATATGACAGGAATTTGGGATTCTGCGGAATTTCGGACGGACAAGAAGAACCTCAGATGCTCCTCGTTTCATATTAAAGCGAGACCGAAACCAGGCTGAAGGTTGGAGGCTAAGTGAGTCCAGATATTCCCTCAGCGAGCAGATGAAAGGCTCTGGTGCAGATGTGTGCATCCAAAATATTTGCGAAGGCATGCAAGAAAACTGGCCGGATAACAGTTTATAAGTTAAAGGGGATACAAATATTTAACTTACAGTAAGACTATTTTCTAAAGCAGTGATCAAACTCACAGCGAAAGCATGTCGTAACAATAGAGCAGTCCTTCATTTTCTCAAGAGAGTGGGGTTGAGTATATTAACTCAATATAATTAGTAGGCATCAAAATAGGAGTGTTTTCAAAGCCTATAAACATACCAGGAATGTTATGGAAACGGCATTCAAACTCTTCCGATGTAACGCGAGGTTAAAACTGAAAAGGCACATTTTTCTAGATGCTCCTTGTTTGTTTTTAAAGTCTCCTATTATACTGTTTTTCATCAATATATTACAGCTCTCAGATATATACAAAACATAACACCACACAGATCATTGCAGCATTACCCACAATCCCCTCTGTTTCAGCCCTGTTTCCAAAGGGCTGATTCTCCGTCTGTTACTTCAGATGAAAATACGGAGGCCCTCCCCACGCCCCTCTGAGAGACATCTGGTTAACAAGAACACAATAGGCGCGTTCACACCGGAGTACTTTGCCGTACTTAGTTCCCAGCACTTAGTACCCCCATGGAACTAAGTGCAGATCGCGTTCACACCGGAATAAATCCCTGAGGGAAGACTACGCAAATAAATCTTAATCTTCTTCTTCTTCTTCTTCTTCTTCTTCTTCTTCTTCTTCTTCTTCTTCTTCTTCTTCTTCTTCTTCTTCTTCTTCTTCTTCTTCTTCTTCTTCTTCTTCTTCTTCTTCTTCTTCTTCTTCTTCTTCTTCTTCTTCTTCTTCTTCTTCTTCTTCTTCTTCTTCTTCTTCTTCTTCTTGTTTACTGGCAGGCCGCAAACCACTTCACGGCGTATACTGCCGCCCGAAGTCCCCGGAGTTGGGGAAGGCTTCAGTAGAAGCTGCTGGGAGTCCCAGCAGCTTCTACTTCCGAGTAAATCGCCAGAACGCCGACACCTCCTCATCTCCACCGCTCCCATGTTTTATTTTGTGTTGCCATAAGTTAGCCTCTCTGCGTTTCTGCGCGGGGCTAATGCTAATGCTAATAATGCTAATGATGCTAATGCTAATAATGCTAATGCCAGCAAACACAATGGCGGCTTCACAAAACTTTTCAGAGTTTTACGGGGCGTGGTTTGCAATCCGCCCAGCCAATCAGAAATTGGAACTTTGTTCTCCCCAGGAGAGTAGCACCTCTCTAGCAGGGACTGAAAAGGGGGGAAAAGTTCACATTAACCAAGTTCTCTTTTTGGTGTGAACGCAACATTCCAGGCGCTAACGGAACTAAACGGGAAACGTTTGAGTAAAAGTACTCCGCTGTGATAGCGCCTAATGGTGCTCTAGGAGGAGATTCAGGTGATAAGGTGGGGGGGGGGTTACCTTGGTTGCTGATTGGCTAATGGTTACACAAGACAAAACATCGTTATGACATCATAAAGTGGCCAAAATCTGATCAGCTCATTTTCAGACATGGAGAAGAGGGGACACATGTTGATGTAGAAGGGACATGAAGAAGAGGGGACACATGTTGATGTAGAAGAGACATGAAGAAGAGGGGACACATGTTGATGTAGAAGAGACATGAAGAAGAGGGGACACATGTTGATGTAGAAGAGACATGGAGAAGAGGGGACACATGTTGATGTAGAAGAGACATGAAAAAGTGGAATTTGCATGATAGGTGACCTTTAATATTAAAGCGAGACAGAAACCAGGCTGAAGGCTGGAGGCTATGTGAGTCCAGATATTCCCACAGTTAGCAGATGAAAGGTGGGTCTTAGCAGAACCGGGCTTCCTTTGAAAAGCAGCTGACATTTCCCCGGGGATAGTTGGGTTTCGACTGGCAGCTCTCTCGTTGTGGGAGAGATTGGGAGGCCTGGGTCAAGAGGTTAAAGAGGTGAACGAGTGATAGAGGGAAACAACAGGGTCAATTATAGCGTGGTTTTGCAAATTGCTTGCCCTTCAAATCACTTGTTTGTTTTGAGGCTAATTTCATACGTTTATTTGGCCGATTTTCCAAAAATACCTCAACTTTTGGTGCATTATAGCGTACTGATGTTATACTTCTGGAAACCTACGCTTTTACATTGGTGGACAGAACTTTTTGAGATTTGATTTTTAACTGCTTTTATAACATCCATCTCCCTTTGTTCTTTTGTAATTTAAACTGTAAAGATGGCCCTTTCCAATCTCTTACCAATAGGCGCGTTCACACCGAGTACTTTTCCCATTTAGTTCCGTTAGTACCCCTTATGTTGCGTTCATACCAAAAAGAGTACTTATTCCCGGGAACTTTTACCCCCATGTTTAGTGCCTGCTATAGCTCTGGAGAGGTGGTACCAAAAAAGTACAAAAAAAGTACCAATTTCTACAGGCTGGGTGAATTGCAAACCACGCCCCATAAAACTCTGAAAAGTTTTGTGAAGCCGCCATTGTATTTGTGGCATTAGCATTATTAGCATTAGCATTATTAGCATTATTAGCATTAGCCCCGCGCACAAACGCAGAGAGACTAACTTATGGCAACACCTAAGAAAACATGGGAGCGGTGGAGATGAGGAGGTGTCGGCGTTCTGGCGATTTTACTCGGAAGGCCTTCCCCAACTCCGGGGACTTCTACCGGGGACTTCGGGTGGCAGTATACGCAGTGAAGTGGTTTGCGGCCTGCCAGTAAACCCAAAGCAGAAGAAGAAGAAGTGACGTCAGCGGCTCATTTGAGTAATCTTCCCTCAGGGAAATTATTCCGGTGTGAACGCGACCTGTACTAAGTTCATGAGAACTAAATACGGCAAAGTACTTGGTGTGAAAGCGGCTCTTGAAACCTGTGATGCCTTATGCTAAGCTAACGAGTTATAGGCAATCTCTGAAGTGAATTCCCAAATATTACGTTGGTATTGAGGTTGCAAATGACCTTGAAAATAATAAACAAACTCACATGAGAGCAATATTGTGTAATACTCTATCAAAGGTCCAGAACTGCAACTAAATTGACTTTTAGTTTGAAACGTATCTTAACAAGAAAACGTATTTCTAGAGAAGTCAGGAGAAGTCAACTTTATTGTCAATCGTTCAGTTTGTGTGTACAGACAGATCGAAATACCGTTTCCCACAATCCCGAATACAAAAACACAAATATATATAAAAATATGTATATCCTATATACACACACTCAACAGACACATTTATATACACACATTTAGACGTGAAAAAAAGCACAAAAATCAATATATACAAATTAACTGTCACTTTGGCAAGATTGTCCATAGCAGCGTAAAAAGTATCTGGTGTTGGATTTGAGTGTCTGAGTATGTATTATTGTATAGTTGTAAAAGGTCAACTTGTAGGCCAATGCTTGATGTATAACAAACACATTGGACATAATGCACGAGGACAGAAACAAGTTACCAATGACATGACATTTAGCAGACAGGTGGTGGAGCGTTGGTACAACATGGCAGTGTTTGAATGGTCTAATTCCCAGCGGGACCAGCTGCACTTCACGTGATCCCACTGCAAGGTGTCTGGGATAAAAGTATCCAGCAGATTGTTGCACGCAGAGTGTAGTAGAGGCTTGGGAGGCCGAGCGTGGCATTCTCCGAGAAGTGGAGGAGGAACTCCGATCCTCCGCTGGGAAAATGGGGGGGGGAGTCCTGCTCGAATGCTTTAGGAACCAGAGGTGGGAAGTAGTATAGTACACATACTTCGTTATTATACTTAAAGGTGGGGTAGGTAATTCACGTCAGAAACACTTATATTCCATGGAATGCTCTTAACATCCCGATAGCAATGAATATCTGAAGTGCTTTGACAATAAATACATAAAAAATACATTAAAACCTGTACTTTCTACTTCTTACATGTTGAACACAAATACCTGTACTTTCTACTTCTAACATATTGAACTCAAATACCTGTACTTTCTACTTCTTACATGTTGAACACAAATACCTGTACTTTCTACTTCTAACATATTGAACTCAAATACCTGTACTTTCAACTTCTTACATGTTGAACTCAAATACCTGTACTTTCTACTTCTTACATGTTGAACTCAAATACCTGTACTTTCTACTTCTTACATGTTGAACTCAAATACCTGTACTTTCTACTTCTTACATGTTGAACTCAAATACCTGTACTTTCTACTTCTTACATGTTGAACTCAAATACCTGTACTTTCTACTTCTTACATGTTGAACTCAAATACCTGAACTTTCTACTTCTTACATGTTGAACTCAAATACCTGTACTTTCTACTTCTTACATGTTGAACTCAAATACCTGTACTTTCTACTTCTCTCATGTTGAACTCAAATACCTGTACTTTCTACTTCTCACATGTTGAACCCAAATACCTGTACTTTCTACTTCTTACATGTTGAACACAAATACCTGTACTTTCTACTTCTTACATGTTGAACCCAAATACCTGTACTTTCTACTTCTTACATTTTGAACTGAAATACCTGTACTTTCTACTTCTTACATTTTGAACTCAAATACCTGTACTTTCTACTTCTCTCATGTTGAACTCAAATACCTGTACTTTCTACTTCTCACATGTTGAACCCAAATACCTGTACTTTCTACTTCTCACATGTTGAACTCAAATACCTGTACTTTCTACTTCTTACATGTTGAACCCAAATACCTGTACATTCTACTTCTTACATTTTGAACTCAAATACCTGTACTTTCTACTTCTTACATGTTGAACTCAAATACCTGTACTTTCTACTTCTTACATGTTGAACTCAAATACCTGTACTTTCTACTTCTTACATGTTGAACACAAATACCTGTACTTTCTACTTCTTACATGTTGAACCCAAATACCTGTACTTTCTACTTCTTACATGTTGAACCCAAATACCTGTACTTTCTACTTCTAACATGTTGAACTCAAATACCTGTACTTTCTACTTCTTACATGTTGAACTCAAATACCTGTACTTTCTACTTCTAACATGTTGAACTCAAATACCTGTACTTTCTACTTCTTACATGTTGAACTCAAATACCTGTACTTTCTACTTCTTACATGTTGAACCCAAATACCTGTACTTTCTACTTCTCTCATGTTGAACTCAAATACCTGTACTTTCTACTTCTCACATGTTGAACTCAAATACCTGTACTTTCTACTTCTTACATGTTGAACTCAAATACCTGTACTTTCTACTTCTCACATGTTGAACCCAAATACCTGTACTTTCTACTTCTTACATGTTGAACTCAAATACCTGTACTTTCTACTTCTCTCATTTCCCAAACAGCTGGTTCCTTTAGTCTGAATGTGTGTCTGGTGCGTGATCATTATTCTTTAGAGTCACTGCGTGCCTATTGATTGGAACACGATCCGTGTATCCATCACTTCCTGGTCTTCTCTAAAGAAGAGGGACCAATGGAAACGTTGTCATGTTGCCGTTGTTCAGCATGGAAACATTCACTAGCTAACAATTACATTATTGTTCTATTGATATAAAGGGAGGTCAGGTACTCTTTAAAGCAGCTGCTAGTTATGAGTACTTTCTACTGAAGGACACTTCAAAGCCTCTTTACTTTCACTTGAGTAAAGAAGTTTAGTCAGTACTTTTTTACCAGAGTTTTAATTAAATACGAGTATCTGTACTTCTACTTGAGTAAAGGATGTGTGTACTTTTGCTCAAATACTTGCTCAAAGCGTGGTGAATGAAGAGGATGTTTGAAGGGCTCGCTTTTGCATGATCTTAAAATATGAGGAAAGTAGTTTTTGAAGAAACTTGCTAAATTTAAAGTCATAATTCAACATTTTGGAGAGACATTAGCCAATCATTAGCCCTTAGCTTACAAGAATACAAGGGGGGAAAGTATCTTTGAATGTGAGGAAAGAAGTGTATAGTGTATGGTAAGAAGTATCTCAAGGTTGCTAAGCAACTTGCAAAGTTCTAATTCAACATTTTCTGAAACATTAGCCAATAGTTAGCCATTAGCTTAGCACAAAGACATGCGGAAAAAGTAGCCTGGCTCTGTCCAAAGTTATTCAAGTAAATGTGATCTGTTCGTATCAGACTTGTGGCCACCTTTGCATCATCAATACACAATAAGACAAGACTATTTTGAGCTTATATACAAACTAAATTAAAAAAGAGAAATATTATAATACATTTTTGAAGTGTTTCCTTTGGATGATCAGTAAATATGAGGAACATCGTTTATCTTTAAAAGGTTAAGCAATTTGCTCAATTTAAAGGAATCAAAGTCAACTTTATTGTCAATCTTTCAGTTTGTGTGTAGAGACAGAGATCGAAATGCCTTCCCACAATCCCGAATACAAAAATACGTCTACAAATATGTATACCCTATATAATCAACAGACACAATAGATCCACATTAGCCATTAGCTTAGCACAAAGACATGGGAGGGGAAAAAACAAAAAACGTACTCTGGCTTCGTCCAAAGTTTCAAAAGCATCCTGAGGTGAAATACTTTTTCAAAAGCGTGACTAAAGGCAGATGCCGTGGAAGGCTGGGTGTAATGAAACGTGGATTTGATCTGAATTCACCGCAGTGTGCCAAGGAGGGGGTTGGTTTTAGCGTTACGGGCCGTGTGAGGTCACTCCAGCTGACACGCTGGCTGGCCGGCTCCCAAACTCTCAAGCGGATTCTCACTAAACCTCGGGCTTTGCAGGAAACCGGTCCAAGATTTTGGGGAGCTTTTTCTCCGGGCGTGATCAGAGTGATCTGGTCACTAAATTAGCTTTTACTTACAGGTGGATGAGAGAAATGGGATATTAAACAAGGTAAAAAAAACGACAGGGAATAGTGTCAAGTGAAATGCGTAATTATCCATTCGAAATTGAAGTTACTCTTTGATTTTAGATTTTTTTCTTTTACAGAGGAAGTCTGTTTTTTCTGCATTTGTTTGGTATATAAGATTTTACACGGACAACATTGATTAAATCATGATTAATTGCCTAAATGTGGCCTTTGTGGATCCATGACTTATTGCTGCAGATTAATTTACATGTTTCAACTAAATCTTGCTCAAAACTGCATTCAAAATTATACTTGGTAAAAAACATACAAAATACAAATATTTGTTATACTATATTAATCCTTCATTCCATTAATATGTATTTAATTGGTTGTCTCTCATTTCATTTACTTTTTAATGCTCATATTTTAAGCATAAATCTTGTTACTTTTGAATATTTTTGTGGATCATATGTTCTATGAATTATGATATATGAATGAAAGCGAGAAATATAAAAGTAGTATTTCTGATACAATTATGTGTAAGCAGCTGTTATTTATTTTATTTCAGGGTAATGGCTCCTATAAAATACATGAAGGTCTGAAATATATATATTTTTTTTAAAACCTAAAGCCTGACCCCAGACCTGTCTGCTCACAGCTACAGGGGGAAGACTCCGGGGGCTCTTTGGTTCGTCTGCAGCTCTGGGATCAGCTTTCTACGTCAAAAGAATAGCTGTAAACCCTAACAACAGACTCCAGATCATCCCTGAAGTCACCGCCTTATTTTTAACTTCAGTAAAACTCTCTGCAACGTGATTGGTGGCAGCTATTGACGCAAAAGCACCCATACCCTCCACCGATTGGCTGACGCAGCTGTCATGTAACGTCAATCAAACTGACGGACCAATCAGAGCCCGTGTTTGCGTCTTTGTTCCTCCCGTTTGGAGTGTGACGCAGAGGGTCATGTGTTGACGTAAAAGCTCGAATATCCCACAGCGATTGGTTGCCACAGCCTTCACTGAACGTCAATCAAACTGACAGACCAATCAGAAGCCGTGTTTGGGTCTTTGTTCCTCCCGTTTGCTGTGTGACGCGGAGGGTCATGTGTTGTTTGTGCTCTCGCCCGTAGAGATGTGTTAAGGAGGAGAAGGGAACGGATTGCTAACCCGAGCTAGCCGGATCCCTCCCGATTATAGAAAACACGGCAGTGCGTGGCCATGCACACAAGGCAGGATTAAATCCGTGAGAAAAAAGCACGCGTTGGAATACAAAAAAGGGACGAGAGGACTACTTTTCTGGCGGAATAACAAAGCCGGTGTGGATTTTGCATTAAAAAAATCTGAGCCAACTGGCCTAGCCGGACTCTGGGAGCTCGTCTCCCAAAAACAACAAGAATGGGGTCTAGCTCCACTCCGAATAGCTAGTAACGAGTGACCTTTGATTGCAGAATGGCAAATTTCACGAATTACCAGGAGGGTAAAGCAGTGATGTTGATGGTGGAGGCGCACGGTACAAATGGAGACGGATCGGTCGGGGAACCCCCTTCCCAGTTAATTAATATCGGAGGTGGTGCTGGTGGTGGTTCTCGCTTGCATCAACATCTACCGCCCTCCAACCACCACCACCACCACTACCAGCTGGCCCCGCAGCAGCAGCATCTTTCCGGGGAAAACATTGCAGAGTCTCCAGGCTGCAGGAAAGCCTCTTCTTCTTCTTCCACCGCGGAGGAATCTGCCGCTTCGCCCGCCGCTAGCGGCAGCCATGTCTACGCGGCGGTGAGCGTCACTAACACCTCGGATGTTGTGGATGATATTCGCAAATGTGGCTATTTAAGGAAGCAGAAACATGGACACAAGAGGTTTTTTGTGCTCAGGGCTGCCAGTCGCCTCGGTCCGAGCCGCTTGGAGTATTATGACAGCGAGAAGAAATTCAGGAGCAGCCTGCGCTCTGCTGCCGCTGCTGCTGCCGCGTGTGCTGCAAGCGGTGGAGTGGTGGCCGCTTCTCCCCCGAAAAGGGTTATTTACCTCTACCAGTGCTTCACGGTGAACAAAAGGGCGGATTCCAAAAACAAACATCTCATTGCGCTTTACACTAAGGATGAATATTTTGCCATTGTGGCGGAAAACGAGCTGGAGCAGGAGGACTGGTACGTGGCTGTCAGTGAGTTGATGTGTGAGGGCAAAAAAGGGCATGTGGATTCAGATGATTTAGATGATGGATATGGTACTGTCACCCCTGGTACTGTGTTCAAAGAGGTGTGGCAGGTGAATGTGAAACCTAAAGGACTGGGTCAAACTAAAAACCTCACGGGTGTGTACCGGCTATGCCTCTCTACGAAAACGGTTCACCTGGTAAAGTTGAACTCTGAAACCCCCTGTGTTAACCTCCAGTTGATGAATATCAGACGCTGTGGACATTCAGAAAGTTTCTTCTTCATTGAGGTGGGTCGCTCCTCCTCTATCGGGCCCGGGGAAATATGGATGCAGGTGGACGATTCTGTCGTGGCCCAAAACATGCACGAAACCATCTTGGAGACGATGAAAGCCCTGAAAGCTTTTGCAGAGTTTCGGCCCAGGAGTAAGAGCCAATCATCCGGCTCCAACCCGATGCCCTTCATCACGACGCGGCGCCATCTCGGAAACCTGCCTCCGAGCCAGACGGGACTCCAGCGGCGGTCGAGAACAGAGTCGGTCGTCGGCACGCCACCGTCGAGTAAAAGCTCCGGGGCGAGTGGTTATCGCTTCCGAACATCCAGTGAGGGCGAGGGGACGATGAACCGGCCGTTTCGCTCCGCCACGGGAAGTCTGGTTCACCTCAACTCGGCGCGGGCCCATCATTGTCGTCAGGAAGGCGCCGGCAGCAGTGGTGTCGCTACAGGAAATGCTGGTACGAGCACAGGAAGTGGACGCTACGTCAGAGCCATCCAGGGGTCGTCGGCCGCTTACCATGCCCGCTCCGCCTCGCTCCCAGTCTCCCACTTCCCCTCCACCACCAGCCCAGTTAGCGTATCCTCCAGTAGCGGCCACGGCTCCGTCTCCGACACGCTAACCCGCCCGTCGAGCGCCTCGATATGCGGCTCTCCATCCGACGGAGGCTTCAACTCATCGGATGAATACGGATCCAGTCCCGGCGACTTTAGGTACTTCCGGGTGCGGAGCAACACGCCGGACTCCCTCGGAAACACGCCGCCAATCAGAGAAGAGAACTGTCTAAACGACTACATGGCCATGGGCTGGAACCGGGAAGTGTTCGGCACCAGCTCTGGAAACAACAGCGGAGGAGACACGCCACGCGACGAAAGCACGTCGACGACGGAAGAGGACCGCTTTTCTTCGTCGTCGCTGAGGAGGAGGACGCACTCGTTCTCCAGAGCGGCGGCGGCGGCAGCGGCTGCCGGCGGTAGCGGAGCGACCGGAGGTTCTGGAGTAGCCGTTTACCAGAAAATGACCCAGACCAACTTCTCATTGGAAGAAGGGTCGGATGTCGTGCTACCGTTCGGCAGCGGGTTGCTTCGTGGCGGGCCTTCTTCCTCTTCGTCATCGCTACGATCCGACTACAGCTCCTGCTCCGAGCACAGCCAGCCGAGCCGACCCTCCACTCTCTCCCGTACTGAAACCAGCTCTGACCGCCCTCCTCCATCTTCCTCTTCCTCTGCTAAAGAAGACAGCGGCTACATGCCTATGATGTGTGGCGTGGCTTCCTCGTCGCAGGACACTCCCCCCGACTACATGCCTATGCAACCCGGCTCTTACCCCCACCCCGTCTCTCATTCCCCGCAGTTTCACAGTCCAACTTTAGGGCACCGTTCAGCCCACCAGCTCCAGCCCCAAGACTCCCACGGCTACATGATGATGCTCCCAGGGGGCGGAGGCTCTCCTTCCCCAGGACACCCGGCCTCCCCCAGCCCTCACAGTAGCTCCAGCATGCCCGATGGGGGTGACAACATAGCAGAGAGACCAGAAAATGGAGAATATATGGACATGTCGTACTGCAGCGGTGGGTCACGAAAGCCCCCGAATGAAGGGAACGGTGGGTATTATACACCTGGTACACCTGAGGGCACCCCAAAGTCGTACAGCCCGTATTTCTCCCTCCCTCGCTCCTACAAAGCCCCCACCAGAGAGAGGGATGAGAAGGAATATGGGGAGTATGTTCCCATGAGTTCTCCTGCCAAGCCAGTTTTTTCATCCATTGCCACAGCTTCCATGTCGACACCAGAGAAAAGGGGCGGGGGAGGCAGTAGCGGCAATTTAACCCCTTCACACCCACCCCCGCCTTACGGTGCTCATCACACAACCGCAGCGATTGCCGACAGACGCGCCGAGCGGCCGAACCGCCTTCCTTTGGGCCGAAGAAGTTTCCACGGTCCACCGCGGGTTAGTGAGCCCCCCACGGCGTCTTCAGGCACCTCGACATCTGTCGTCAGCTCCTCCGAAAGACCCTCAAGTCCCGGCGAGTATATTAACATCGAGTTTGGCGATCATTATCCTCACCAACAACAGCCCCCCGATTATCCCCACACGGTCCAAGACGAAGCGCCTCCTTCGAGTGACCGCCGCTCCTCCCCTCACCAGGATTATATGAGTGTGGAGGTGGGGGCAGATCAGCAGGACGCCTCTGGGTGTAAAAAACAATCACCCAGACCCAGTCTAGTCGCCCCCTGGAACCCACCGAGCTACATCCGGCCCCTGGCTACCCACCCGGGGGCCTCTCCTGGAGCCGGAGACCACTGGAGGTCGATGAACGACGACTACACGGACATGACGTTCAGCAGAGGTGAGAGGACTCGAACCAGTCCGACAGCCATGCTGCAGCATCTCTGTGTGATAGAGGGACGTTACGGCCACCCTCCCCCCGCCTCTACCTCACCCCCTCTCCTTCCTCTCACCCCTTCGAGCCCAGGAAGGGTGCAGACACAACAGCTGGAGCCCAAGGTGGTTCGAGCCGACCCGCAAGGCCGACGGAGACACAGTTCAGAGACTTTCTCCTCCACGTCTTCCTCTACTTCAACTCCGTCTGGACTTGTACCCTCGGCAAACCCCCCAACACTGGCCAACCCCACAGCCCCTTACCTGGCGGAGGGTCAGGCTTCCAGGTGGACCAGCTCGGCGTCTTTCGACAGCATGTGGGTGTCCATGGAGGGTCTCGGCAGGGAGTCGCCGGTCCACCACGCTCCTGTGAGATCCATGGAAATGGGAGCAGCAGCAGCAGCGTCGTCGGCATCCTCTGGAGGCGGCAGGATGTGCAGGGACATGTCCGTGGGATACCAGAACGGCCTGAACTACATCGCCTTGGAGCTGCGGGAGGACGGGAGCAACGCGGGAGTAACGTCTGGAGCCGGGAGCAGCAACGGGGGTTTGGCGTCGACGCCGGGGACGGTGCCGACGCCGGAGAACGGAGCCTACGCCAGCATAGACTTCACCAAATCAGACGGCGTCACGGCGACAACGAAGGGTGAGTATACACGTGTGTGGTTGGGTCTAAAGATGCTTTGACAGGCATTAGTCACATTTTATATTTATGTTGCATCTTTTAATGCGAGATGCAGCCCTTTGCAGAGCGAGAGAAGATACATAAAGACAATAACGACGAGTGAGAAACATATTTTGAAATTAGTTACGAAAACAAAACAGAAAAATCACAAAACCACTAAAATGACGCCGAATTAAAACCCAAATGAAATAGTTAATTTAAATTCCTGTTCTAAAATCCAAAAGCTTATTCTCTCCTTTCATATCTAGGAAACACAATCGTTGTATTGCTTTACTACGGTCTACACACACATTTGACAGTGTGTGTGTGTGTGTGTGAGAAAACGAGTGAACGAGGATATTTTCTCCCCTCCCTGAAACCTAAAATAACCCGAAGTGCCGCGTGCTATTATTAGTCGCATTTTATCTCGCGGATCTATTTTGGACGGCGTCTCTGTGATCTTGACGAGGCTGCGTTGGAGCGCTTTGAGCAGCCAGAAGTTCCTCTTTGAAGGCGTCCATCCAGGGAGCTGGAAGTCTCGCCTCTAACAGGAAGTGGCAGCGATATGTGGTTCACGTTGAGTAGACAATTAGCTCGAGGTTCGTCGGAGGTCAAGTGAGGACTGAATCCCCCCCAAAAAGGGCCCGACTTCCCGTCTTTGTCGCGTGCTCTCCGCCTGTCTGGGCACGTGCGGCTGTTTTCTCTGCGTCAGCATGTTTGCAGAGTGTACTTAATGTGTGTGTGTGTGTGTGTGTGCGCAGCCTTTTGTCCGCTGTTAAGGCTGTCACTTGAGACATGTTAAAATATATATTTATCTCTACAGAGCAGGGATGAGTGCGGTCGCGGTGAGCATATTGGCAAACGCATAACACTGTGCTGTGATTGGATGAATCTGGAGAGTGTTTACTTTCTGCGGTGTTGAGGAAACTCGTGTGTAGAAAAATATTACATTCCAAACAAAGAAAAGCAGAGAATCCTCACAAGAGGCACCCTGGATACTTTACGGACGTTTTGATTGGTTGTCACAGTTGATGCCCCGAACTTTAAGTTTAATTCAACTGAAAAACCAATAAAAAAAGTGTGTGTGGTGTGTGTGTGTGTGTGTGGCTGCAGTTCGAGATCAAGAGGATGTTTTGACTCAGTTTTCAGTCTTTCGTTCCCCTTTTTCATCGCCTCCTTTCCCATATCGTCTCTTTTACCCTCCCTGCTTTCCCCCTCCCATCCTCCCCGACTCTCGCTTCGTGTGTGTGTGTGTGTGTGTGTGTGTGTGTGTGTGTGAAGCAAAAAAAATGTAAAGTGTGTAGTCCCACAGACAGTCTGCTGTGTGTGTGTGTGTGTGTGTGTGTGTGTGTGTGTGTGTGTGTGTGTGTGTGTGTGTGTGTGTGTGTGTGTGTGTGTGTGTGTGTGTGTGTGTGTGTGTGTGTGTGTGTGTGTGTGTGTGTGTGTGTGTGTGTGTGTGTGTGTGGAGACAAAAAAAATTAAAGTTAGATCTGTGTGTGTGTGTGTGTGTGTGTGTGTGTGTGTGTGTGTGGTGTGTGTGTGTGTGTGTGTGTGTGTGTGTGTGTGTGTGTGTGTGTGTGTGGTGTGTGTGACACACACATCGAGGTAGGTGTGTGTGTGTATACGCGCTGAGTCATGGCAGGCAGCCTTTGATGTGGCGCTGTAATTTTCGGCGGCAGCGTGTCAAGGCACACAGTCGGGAGGAAACGCATCATCATCGCTCAGGAATGCACTTCCCGTCAGCTGCGATGCATGCACACCTGGATCCTTGACCCGCGGGAGAGGAAGGGAGGTCTTCTGCCCAGCTGTCAGGGAACTGTAGCCGTAAATATGAGATGCAACGTTACATCAGCTGGGCTTTACGGGCGAGAACGAGAACGGAGGGAATATTGGAAAAAATAGTTATTTAGTTTAATAATGCAAATCAGTTTCGCAGGGATTGATAATCTGTGCATCGTTATTCACACACATTGGAGACGCACAGAAAATACATTTGAGAGGTTGGATCGAACAGTTCAAAGTGTCCTCGACTATCTCTTATCCTTGCATCCTGTAAATTGAGATCCTTTCCAAACAGTCGGTCGAATACATCGTGTTGGTCTCGATGTCTCTGCAGCTCGACGATAGTTAATTACAAATAGTACTTTTTAACATATTAACAGCCTTCCTGCGATTTGGATATATTATATATTTTGATGCATTTTCTAACCCTAGCAACGAGGTTTATGGTTCACGTTTTAACCTTGTTGTCATAACGACAAGTAGTATTGCAACCAATCATACTTTCA